>JARUPZ010000006.1:7315708-7333208 GCA_031213475.1 Nereocystis luetkeana
CGCAAGACGAAAAAAAAGTATAAACGAAGATATCGAAGTACGCCCTCTTGCACCAAACCGTGGCAACCCGTATCCATAAAGTCGCTTGCGCTGTGGGAGATCAGTTCACCCCTGCAGTCACAGAGCTGAAGCCAGCATGCATGAGTCGATTCGGAGGAAAACTTGCACGCCCACCGCCACCCTCGCAGGCACCGCGCCGCCCTCGCTATCGACCTCCGGGTTATAAAACTGGTACGAGGGTGAGTGCTGCTTGTAAGGAGTGGGCACTCTATCTCCCTGCGGCTGGAATTCCTGACCCACAGACGGCGATCGCACATGCATTATGAGGAAAAAGGAAAAAAACAAACCGCCGGGAGGCATGCCACTGCTTTCGCGAAACCAATAGAAACCACGCCGGGGAGGGTACCACGACATCCCTCCGGCGTCTGCTCTCCCCATGCCAGAACAAGTCATCGCCCAAAGAAAGCATACCAAGCCACCAAGCAAACGAAAAACAAAAAAACTGACGAGAAAAAAAACAAACAAACGAGAAGAAAAAGAAAAACGCGACATGCCGAAAGGCACACCATGGCAACCCCCTGCAGCGTCTTCCCTCTGTATGCCAGACGTACAGAGTGTTTCGGCGTCCACCCTGTGGAGGCTGACGGCATCTCCCGTAAACCTCTGTAAGATGTGCAACCGCACCCGCTCCTTGATGGCGGAGAAGGTACGACCCTACAGATAGTGCAGTACAAAACGAACCCATCACACCGGCATCCGGTGTTTTTGGACGGTGAAACCACCGCAGGAAGTCGGCCGTCTGACGCGCCTCCATCTATATGTATGTGGGGCAAGTACACTGACTTACTTTGAAGCTATGACTCTACTACATACTTGCTCCATCCAACTGACCCTGTGTCAATATGTGTTCACCCACGATGTCCTATATATGTCACACCTTTTGAGACTATACGGCGCCATATGCGGTGTGGGGGCCGCGTAACCTATACCCTTTGCGCCTCCTTCTCTCTCTCCTCCCTACTCAATAAGTGTGGGTGTGTATTATTCGAGGAAGCCTTTGATGCGTTCTACAATAGAGGTGATACATTTCTGCTATTTTTTCTGAATGATGAGGTCCCTTAACCCAAAGAATCGTCGGAATGCCAATCTTGTCTCGGGAAAAATACTTTTTTGTATACTTGGGCCATGTGATTATTCATCGAGATGCAATTTATTTTTTGCTGAAGTCAGTTTTCGGATGAGGTATGGAGCTCCTTACGTGACGGGCCTGAGAAAAAATAGAGTGAACATCTATCGTAAAACGCCTCCATAGACTGTCTTCAACAAGTTTTACTTCAATGCGCCACAACGACGCAACAGCACAACAACTGCCCAAGAAGTCGTGGCTGAGCGAGCATCATATTATATGTCATTGACACAATATGTCAACCGTTATGTCTTGGTTTGCGCCCAACAAATGCTTGCAAAATAGGCAGCAGCCAGACACACAGATGTGGATATCGAAAATCACAGCATGAACTGGCCAGATTTCAAACGCTTAGACGGTATCATCAGTCGAACACAAAAAGGGGAGTCGCATTGGCGGCGTAAGACACCCAAACGCGCGCTTAAACCGACACACCTTGGGGACGCGTTCTACGATAAAGGTGGCACATTTCCGCTAAAAGATGCTCTGAATGGCGGGGTTCCTTGACCCAAAATCGTCGGAATGCCGTTCTTGTTTCGAAAAATGACCTGTTTGTATAGTTGGGCCATGGGATTATTCATCAGGATGCAATTTGATTTTTGCTGGCGTCAGTTTTCGGGTGAGGTACGGAGCTCCTTAAGTGAGGAGCCCCAGAAAAATTAGGGTGGACCTCTATTATCGTAGAACGCCTCTGGGTGTACTGCAACTACTGGCACATCCACTACATAAAAACATATGGGTCACGCCAAAATTGACCACACCTGCCGCTATCGAACACGGGAAAACACCGAGTACAAAGGCTACCGAATCGATAGAAAACAGGCATGCCCTGATGCTCTGATGCCTGCCTCCCCCCGACAAATCGGAACTGTAGTAGTCATCTACCGCTGGGGTCAGGCGCCGACCACCTCACCCCCCTCCTCGTTGTCTAGGACTGAAAGGCCGTGACCTACCCAAGAATAGCCCACGTCGTGCATGATACATCACCCCGCTAGTGTAGGCTTCTACGACCAGGCCCGCGTTGTCATCATCGCAACAGTCGTCTTGGCCATAGCCTTCGCCATCGCTACTCCTCCCGCCTGCTGATTTCCTCTGAGTATCCTCCGTATTCGTCGACATGGCCACCCTGACTTCTATGAAATATATTTTGTAAGTTGACGTCGCCGTCGATTGATACCCATGGCTCATCGTTGCCGGTTCAGCCTGGAAAATTGTACATGGGCCGGGCCGATCAAGCATATATCGACAGCGTTTGGATGAATGTAACGGAATTGAGCTCGGTCGTAGACACGTGCACAACTGGCACGGTATAGTCCTCGAATGGGATGCGGGAAATCCCATTTGTGGCGGACGAATTTTAGCAGCGTAGCTTTAGGTATCTGGGTACATATTTCCAAACCTAACTCCGGCAGTGAGTGGTCAACTACAGAATTGGGGGCGACAGGCACTCACCGAGGAGACAAGGACAAACACAGCGCCAGAAAGTTGTACATCGTCCCGACCGTTCGTCTAAATTGCTTACCAGGGTACACATTATCATGGAAGGTCTGACGGAAGCCAACCTTTCCTAAAAGTGAACAGACACAGCATTCGCTACACAAAAGAAACAAGAACACAGTACGGATAGTATTCGGCGTAAGAAGGATGCTAAAAAAGGATATTGAATTTACCACATCTATGAGGTGTTTGGCACTCTCGACGCCAACATGAAGTAAACACCTACGCGCGTATGGAATACGAGGCCGTCGTGAAAAGGAGACAGCAACCTGAAGAAAAATAACTCAGTATCGTACAGTTATGCGGTTTGACTAAAATCGAAATATATTAGAGTTGGGAAAAACATTTAAGTAGAGCAACCCTGCCGAACGTGTACACAAAACGACTACTGTACATCACAGCAGTACAGCAGTACCCGTTGGACTGCTGAAGACGAGACACGGAGAAACTGCACGTGCGTCCAAGGCTCTTCCCGTTAGCATATCACTCCAATACGGCAGTATGTACCGCAGGAGTTGTTGTAGATGTGTATGCTAAGGCAGAGACAGCGAAATATAGTTGCCACGGCCTACACATCTTCGTTGGTTTTGTTTACCCTTTTTTTTCGAAGTCAGAACGCAACCAGAGGGTTCCTGAAAGCGAAAAAGACACAGCATCCGCCACCAAAAAAACTAACACGATAATACGGATGTAGCATTCGGGTAAAATATTTCGAATAAAAATCACGGGGATATTTTTGCAGCAATGAGGTGTTTGGCACTCTCGTCGCCGAGATAAAACAAATACCTACCTCGCCATACATATTTCCGTTCCCCTCGCTGCCTCGGCAAGGAATGCTGCGAGGCATGCCCTATCAGGCTAATAGCGAGTGGGGTAGGTCTTTCTGGCGGGTGTAAGGCCGGACTCACCCTCAAGGAGTGATACCTTCTTGCTGCTGCTGCCTGTGGCCGCGAGGCTCAGGCGGCAGTAGAGTTGGGTCGTACGTGGTGCGTCAGGCACGGAGACCTACGATTCGCGCGTCTTTTTTAGGTAGCTGCGGCAGAGCAGCAATGCTCAATCGGGGTGTCCGTGCGCGGAGGCAGGCGCCACCACAGGCCACACTACGGCACAGGGTATTGCGCCGGTAGGAGGCTGGATTCGACGACGAGGGAGGAGGGAGACTGAGCGTCGACGTGCGGGGAAGAGACGGATTGACCTCCCCCTGCGCGAGAATTTTTATTTTCCAGATCAGAACCGCAAGTGCGAGGAGCAGTTTTGTTTTTCAGGATGACGGAGAAAGGGAAACGACTGGAAGGGAATGGCAACGAGTGCACGCGCAAAAGAGCGGGTGGATTGGGCCTAGGCGATGATGCGGCCATGAAGAGCGGCAGGAAGACGGTGAATGGAGACCCATGATCTGCGCGTACACTATCATCACGAGAGAAGCAGGCATAGTTTGTTTTTTCCTGGTATTGTCTTTCACGAGGCAGAATAGTATCCTCCGGTACTTGTTATAAACGTCGTCACTGGTCTTTGTAGTTTAACGAGTTGTATACCCTTCATGGGGAATAACCTACGCAATTATCAGGGACGTGGTATCATAACTGTGCAGCACCTTTTTGTGTCAGATAGTCCAGGAAGAGATGGCGATCGTTGATATTCGTGTCGTAGTAAGGTTCGATTGCTCCTTTTTTCACTGCATATCCGCGAGTCTTCACTCTGACAGCACTCCAGATAGCAGGCAGGTTAGGTGTGTTCCTCTTTCGTTTTCACGACTACCGTGCGTTTCGTACGGTGCAGGCAGCACTTCAGACAGCATCCGCTGTAGTCAGCAGCCACGAGTTGGTTAGTGGTGGGAACGGGGGTACTCTTCTATGTTATAGTTGAGAGGATATACCCGCGGCCATGTTAGTTCAGTTTTGCACATTGGTTTTAGGTTGTGTGCGCTTTTTTCGTCTCGTGTATTTTGAGGCAGCCGAATTTTTTATCTTTTTTGTTTTTCGGGTCTTCCTAGGGCTCCAGCAGCACCTTTGTGTGACCACGGACTCCTTCGTCAGAGAGTTAATGTGAGAACAACAACGAACAACAACAACAACAACAACAACAACAACCGTAGGGAATACGAAGACGTCGGGATAAGGAGATCGAACTGCAGCCCGTAGAAACTTACACCACACTCGCAGCCGCACACTCCCCCTCCCACTCACCCCGCCGCTGTATCCTGGAGGACCTAAATAATACGACGTGCGTCTCGGTCGTTATAAGTAAGTGTTATTCTCGTGTTGACTCGCGTGTCCCGCTCGTCTTCTATCGCGGGCTGGTTTGGGTCATCAGTCATCTCCCGTACCAATCAGAAACCAGGTTGGACAAGCGTCGCCCGCGAAACACAACACCCGTTTCTATAAATCAACACAACTGTTGCTGATCAGACGCTCTCCGGGTAATTTCCAGATGAAACGCGCATGGACGCACATTCATGCGTCCGAAATAAACGCGGCTTCCCTGCACTACTTTGCACTCCTACTGCGTAAGCATCAACGCAGAGTATTCGTACTTACTTCAGTCTCATCCTTCCCGTCCTCTTTCTTGCCGCCTCCCCCCTCGTCCCAAACCTCCTGTTTGTCTTACTCTGAATTATCCTCTTAGTGATACATCTACTCCTTTTCCTTGTCCTCGCCAGCAGACCCAGCTACGCAAATGTTTCGCGAGAATTTAAGCTAGCTGTTGTTGTCGATATATCCACCTTATCCTCTACGGTGCTCGTGCACTCGGTGGTACGCATGTTCTTTGTGTCGCACACTGTCACAGTCGAGCACCCAACCAAACGCAGCACTGGGTGTTTCAATGCATGGAAGACTGTGAGGGTCGGTACCAGCAATGAAGAAAGAAACAGACAAAAAACAGAATAAACAAAAAATAGTTTCGCTTTTTCGAACAGAAGGTTGAGTTCTCACGACGATTAAAAAACGAAGCGAAGAAAACCCGAAATGAAACAACAAGAAGACGAGTCGAATTAATTAGTGAAATGTGCTAGTGTGTAGAGTGAATCAACCGCCACAGCACATGATTCCCGGCAATAATAGCGCTCAAACCCGACGGGGGACGGACACAACTCGCACACATGCCGTGAAGTTATTCCTTTGCTTGCGGTGAAGCGATGGTGTCCGGCGCGGGCTAGATAATAGAACCCTACCAACATCACCGCCACACTTGTTCGTCGTTGATGACGAAATGAAATTACTTCACAATGTACGAGGTATAAATATACATTCAGAGGTGTGGGCCGATCGTCTTCGCTGCAGATCGGGAAGAATCACGAAGTAACTGCTAATATCCACCCCGTCTGGAGAGATTAATGCAGTTGATGCTGCGGAAGCGAAAAACTCAACATGGACGACACCACCACTGCTTGTTTTGATTCATTGATGGGCAAATGGGACGCCTTCATTATCAACAACGATGGACACCGAGACATCTCCGAACAGGTCCAGGCCTTGCTACCGCTCGCCCTTCAAACCGCTCTGTGGGATTCTGACCCACGCACCTCTGAGACGGAGGCAAGCGAACGTCTTGCAGCCTGCCGCGTCGTGTAGGAATTTGAAAACGCGGATAAGAGGGGGAACATTTCCGGCAACCTGGGTTCCTACAAGACACGAACGTGGCGATGAACACGATAAACAGAAAACCGATAACACCAACACAGCTTCTAACGCAGCTGGGTCATGTGGGGGAGAGAGACCCGGAGGAGTCCCTTCTTCGGTCGGCGATAGTGCGGCGGCGCGCGGCGAATGCAAGAGCAGTACAAGCGCGCCGACGTCGAACAGGCGACCTTTGCCGGATGACCCTACGTAAGCTCTTGTGGATACGCTGAATGCTAAATCGGTCACCGACGCCGTTTCAAACAGCAAGACTGGTGGGGGGTTATTTGCACTGGTGTGGGATATCGTCGAATCACCAGGACCCGAGCAGTTGAGGAAGTATTTACGATCTCTGAGGGAATCACAGCAATGGTTTATTTTTGGCACACGCGTATCGCCATTATGAACGACCCTCTTCAGAACGGCGACGGTACCGGTCGTACGGAGCTCATGCCTAAGATGATCGAGGCCACTACCGAGGAAAGGAAGGAAGGTTTTAGGATTATGTATTACTAGCATATATGTGCGTTTTTGTTTTCCTAACGTTGTTTCGGTGATAATAGCGCAAATCAAACCTATCGCGAATCAGCGATGTATCTCGTGTAGGTAACGGAACACTCATCTTACATCCACCGGATCTATGGTTGACGTCCAGCACGTATACGGCATGGTGTATAGGATCGTACGTTAGTACGACTCATCGTTGCGCACGGTAAAGTGATGTGAACCTTTCTTTTCTCCTGGTGAAGGGCTTGTCCGAAAAACCGTCATGTAGTAGAACACACACTGTGTTAAGCGATGAGCACGCTCAAACCAAGTTTGATGTACCGTGTCTAAAAACCCTAGCCCAAAATCTATCCTATGCCACCATGCGTCGCCATAAGTAATCCACCTTAGAATGCCCGCGTTTGTATTCCAACGGTACGAGGAACAGGACTCCGACATGCAACAAGAGGTTTCCGGCACATGTCTGGAGGCTAGGATGGACGAAGCGCTGCCCGTCCGGTCGGATACATGGGTCGAGGTCGGTAAAAAGACAGCTACGTACCTACTCAGCCCGCTGCTATCGACTCGGTTTCCTGTCGAAGTGGTCATCCTGAAGATAGGGTCGCCTAAGGGGGTTTCCGCAACACGTTGGCGCGTCTAGTCTGACCTTGACTCACTGAAGAACTTATTATCACACCCCTCACCCGAACCCTGCACGTAAGGATGCTTTATAGCCCACCGGATTTTGACCCCTTACGTTTCCGCAATTATTGTTGGGCTTGCGCAGATACTGTAGTGTAATGTTCGGTGTTTGAAGTACGTGAATCACTGTCACTGATGCATTACACCGTCCCGCCGAAGAACCAGGTGTCACTGGTTGCTGGCGACCCGTCACTCTAGAGCATCGGGTATGGACACCTTATTCCTCGTTTGCAGTGTGGACCGAGAATTTGCCGGATTGTGGATGATCCGAGGAGCGCATGCATGGCGCACGAGAAAGATGGAGCTCGGGACAGTCATGTCAGAGGTGTTGCAAGTGTTTGGTTCTCCCACGTTCCAACTTATTATGCTTGGACGAGCTTTGACCTATACATACATGATATGGGGGATGCATCGGTGTCGTCGAGTAAACCGATGTTTCATGCATTGTCACGATTGAACTCCCTGATTGGTACTGCAACATTTAGTAAGGGTTAGGTTTAATACCGCCGAACCGCGGAAGTGACGCCATGTTTTGAACAAGCCACTGATAGTTCGTGAAAGACCGTTTACTACTTACCCTGACGCAACCAACCAGGCAACAAACAAAGGGTACGACACATCCGGAGGAGACATCAACACCCGAGCTTGGCAACACTGGAAGGCGTTATGTATCGAGCGGCAGGAACGACGTCCGATGGAATTGTCGTGGTTACCTCGGACCCGTTCGGTGCCTGGGACCAAGGCATGTAGGAGCATCAGAATATATTGTGTTGCCTACTTGGGGCGCATGCCCACCGTCCGTATGAAGCGAGAACTGGATATGATGTGGAAGTTCTGATGAGGTCGACAAGTCACCTTCATGACTAGGTTCTGCTTTGACTCCCAGCAATGGCGGAGGTGCTGTATACAGACAGCTCGTACGGGTCCTGGGAGGGTGGGGTATCCCAACATAGATATTATGCTGGGTTATCATTGCAGCAATCCCCAACATTATTAGCATGGTACAGGAAGGAGGGCGGGTGGGTTGGTTGTTCGTGTGATCGGGATAAGGGGGAACGGACCAATGGATGGCGGAGGTACTGTACACGGGCAGCTCGGTAGGGGTCGGGCGAGGGTGGGGTATATCAATCTGGATATTATGCTGAGTTCTCATCCCAGCTATCCCCAAAATTAGTATTGTTCAGGGAGGGGAGCGGGTGGGTTGATTTTTCCTGTGGTAGGGATGACGGGGAAGGGACTAATGAATGGCAGAGTTATTAGACACGGGCAGCTCGTTAGGGGTCGGGCGAAGGTGGGGTATATCAACCTAGATATTATGCTGTCTTCTGATTCCAGCAGTCCCCAAAAAATGACATATTTCAGGAAGAGGGGAGCGGGTGGGTTGGTTGTTCGTGTGATCGGGATAATAACGGGGAACGGACCAATGAATGGCGGAGGTACTATACACGGGAAGCTCGTTAGGGGTCGGGCGAGGGGGGGGGGGGGTATACCAACCTAGATATTATGCTGGGTTCTTCATTGCAGCAATCCGCGAAATGAGCATTGTTCGAGGGGAGAAGTGGGCGGCTTTGCTTATTATCTTAGGTCGAGAAGAAAGGCGCAGGGAGCAATCTATGGAGGACGCTTCGGACACGGGCATCTCGCTGGGGTCGGGCGAGGGATACGCATTCCAACCTATTAATAGATATTATGCTGGGTTCTCAGTGCAGCAGTCCCTAAAATTAGCATGGTTCAGAAAGGGGATCGGGTGGGTTGGTTGTTCCTGTGGTCGGGAAGATAGGGAAGGGAGCAATGAGTGGTAGAGGTACTGTCTACGGGTGGCAGGAGTCCGACGAGGGTGAGGTATTCCAACCTAGATGTTATGCTGGGTTCCCACTGCAGCAATCCGCGAAATAAGCATTGTACAGGAAGTGGGAGCGGTCGGGTTGCTTGTTCCTGTGGTCGGGAGGGCAGGCGCAGGTAGCAATGAATGGCCGAAGGAACGGCGGGGGTACTGGGCACGGGCGGCGCGTAGTGGTCGGGCGAGGATGGGCATTGAAATGTAGATATTTACGAAACGCCATGAAAAACGTCGTGAAATCCGAATTCCTGTGCCAATTTGCGCATTCCTGATACTCTCATCGCCTACGAGTATGACGGATCAACCCGCAAGAACCATAACTTCACTCGTCCAATCTCTGTTTTTTGCTGTTGTTGGAGAACGAGCACGGGAAACACGAGAGAAAGGTCGAGGCTCGCTGAACGCCCATAGCAACACCAACACCAAAGGTCGGTCCGTGCAAGAAGCGTCTTGCACATAGTCGCCGGTCTTGGGTGCGGTGTCGGGGGACTGCTGCTTCCAGCGTATCCTATTAATACTATGCGTACAGCAGTGGCGAAAGAAAAAAATACTCGCTTCCAATCGCTCGTGGCACTTGTCGCGTTCCGCAGCAGCAGTGCCGTATACCTGGTACTACTGCCGTACCTCGCCTGTAACACGCAATAGAACACACACGAACTTTAGTATGGCGACGTCGCTTCCCTCGTCGACGGCTCGCTACTTCTAGAACAGTCATGTAAACTGCTGTGGTTGGTTGTTTCGGGTGTGTTCGATGTGGGCAGATTTTGCAAGCGTAGAAACAAATACCAGGTACCAGGTATGCAGAAAAGAATAAAAAGAAGTCCGAGAGTTGAAGATATTTATTTTTCCGGGGTTCGAGTGCAGTTGTCTCACTCGATTGTTTGCCCGCAGATCGATAATATTCCGTTTTTTTGTTCGCGTATTTTATTGCAACTGGAGATTTTATTGACGAGGCACTACTGCTGTACCAGGTACCTGGTATCTGTGTATACTATGTTTTAGGTACGAGTACTCGTACGTAAATATTTTTTTCTGCGCTGACGATTGCAGCATCACCCCCACACCGAACACCGCCGAATACCAGCCACAGTAGCTATAGCACGTTTCTCACAGCAACGGGCCATCGACGAGGTGAGCGATGTTTGACACAGTCCGTGCGCGCTCCACGGCGTGTTTTTGCAGGCGAGGTACACAACAAGCAGTATAATAAGATGTGGCACTACTGCTGCGGCGGAACGCGAAGAGTCCACGAGCGATTGCCAGCGACTACGACTACGAGTACGACATGTTTTTCTCGCGCCTGCAGCATGCCGTACCTTGGAAGCAGCAGCCCCACAGCACCACACCCAACACCGGCTAGTTCGTACGAGACAACTATTAGACCTTTGGTGTTGGTGTGGTTGGGCGATTAGCGAGCCTCAACCATCCTCTCGTGTCTTCCGTCCTCGCTCTCCAGACCACAAACAAAGAAACCTACTGTAAAGCCGAACGACGGATGAAGTTCCCCACATCGCCATGATTGATCACACATATCGTAGAGCATACCAGGTGCGAGGCAACCCACTCGTTCAGTCAGTACATCCCACCTTCTCTCGGGGCCTGTCTTGCTCGACGCATTGGTACTGCGGTACAATATTATTGTATAGTCGTAGGGGAGCAATTTAGGCGTGGATGGTACGAGTATAGCGAGGCAGATACTACTGTAAGTAAGTGTTGCCATAAATGAAACAAAGCCGCCACGGGCAGCTCGTTTCACCGCAGAAGAAAAAAAGCAGCAGCAGCGAGCAAGAGGAGAAACGAGAATTATTAAATAGGCAATTGAACCGTGCGCACCCCAAGCTTCATCGCACAACCGGGAAGCAAGGAGCAGCAGCAGTGTTGTACAGTACCTCTGGTAGTGCCTTTGTGGTGCCACAGATATTCGGTACCTGCTAAACACCCTGGTCGGGAAGTACTGCACAGTATAGCAACTGCACAGTACTTTTAACTACTACTATTAATACTACAGCGATTTTTGAGAGGGAAAAAACGCTGCAATGTCGCGCCGTGCTCATGCACCCGTGCCGGCATGCCGAACACCTGCGTGCACGCCTCGCTCTGCTGTTCTTGCACTACTACTCATCGAGTATACACACCGACTCAACACCACCATCGGCATCATCACATAGTGTCGCTATGCTCTTGGTGCATCTTTCGACACCAACTGTTGTACCTACTGTATTTTCGTATAGCCGTGACGATCATCCAGTATCATAACAACAGCAACAACTTCGGTCGTGACTGGTGCCGTTTCCTTCTCTCTCTTACAGGTGACTCTGCCCTCTCCGCCTGCTCTTCTTCTTTTGTGCTTGCCGAACCCAGAAAGTTGTACTTGTAAAATAAAAGCAGGCCGAAATAAACTGAGGGGGAGGGGGGGGAGCCGTGCTTGCAGGATGGTGCGCGCTGCTGCGATCGGTCTGACCTTCGCAGCCCTCTTCGGCATCGGAGTAGGCATCGGAGAAGCGTGAGTGTGACAAACCCACGGGGGGAACTAATAAATGTGTCTTCTGTAGGGAGAGGAAGGGGTGATGAGCATGGCATTCACGCAAGTACAGACCTTTCGGGCGGATCATGATCTACAGCAGCAGTAGATCGCCTACCTATCTATGGCGTTGGACGCATCTCGTGATCTACAGCAGTACTGCAGATGATAACATTCTGTAGAGCATGTCCTCCCGGTATGAGTTGGCGTGCAGGATCTGTATACATATATATGTGCTGCTGTAGTAGCACAGTTCAAGACACGACACATGTCCTACTGCTGCTGTAGATCATGCAGAGTAGACGACTCCCATCCAGCAACAAGAGCTCGTAGATCATACAGGCCCAAGAATCTACAGTATATATCTATCTATCTTCCCTGAAACGTCTAGATCATCAAGTAGGAATCGGTGATCTATCCGACGTGTTCAAGCTATTGTGTTTAAAGCTTCATTGTGATGCACACGAAGAGAATCGCGGACCCAAGCGGCGAAAGCCAAGCGGGACCATTACTTATTTATTGCCGTTTTTCAGGGGCCCTCCAGAGTTATTTGGGGACTCTGCAGCTGCTACGTACTGTAGACTGCATGCGTGTGTATATATATACAGTCATACAGGACAACAGGTTGCCTTCTTCAGTTTCACAGGCCCCATTTTTTTTATTTTTTTTGCTCATCCCCTTAATTATCTTCGCACATCTTCTTCTCTCTCTCCTTCCCACTCGTAACTCAGATCCGGGGTCACATAGCAGGCTCATCTCCCCCCTTCCCGCTACGGTACGTGCCTTCATTTTTATCGCGAGAAGATTTCAGCCTTTTCTTCCCTCGTCGACTCGCATCGAATTGTGCCTACCCACGCTGCAAGGCGCTCTCAACAATTGAATCATTTTTTATTTTTATTTTTGCAAATAAAGTCAAAGTCCGACCCACCTGGGGCTCGAACCCAGGACTCAAACAAGTAGAATTCGAGGTTAACCACTTGAACCACCGGGTTATGAATTTGTACAAATCAATACGTATTTCATACCCGGTACCTGGCACCTGGTAACACTAAGTTTATGAAACACAGAACATGGACATAAAGATTCGTATAGAATACGCGCGAACGGCTTATTATGACTATTAAAGGTTTATGGCGCATAACCTACTAGGTATGGCGATTGGCGTGTGTACCAGCTCGTAGCTGGTGTGTACGCCTAGATAGACTCGATTGCCGATGGCCGGCAATACACAGTCACAATGTTCGAGGCAAACACGTAGTCACTGTCAGGTGACTTGTACGTGAAGCTTCAACATAGAAGAGAAGAAGAAGATGGTGTGGTGACCCCAAGCCACATTGTTGATTGATTGCTCAGCTGGAAGCTGATGATGGTGAGCAAAAGTAGAGCAAAAGTAGAGTGAGCTCAAAGGGGAGGGCGGTGCGCGTGTGCGCTCGCAACAAAGGACGACCCTTGCACTTCGGTCAAACAAAAACAAAATGAGGGAATACCCTCGTATTCCGTTCAAAATAAAACAACGAAGAGAACCCCCAGATTTACTGTAAAGAACAATATATCTTGGGGTACATATCCATGACCCCAGTGTAGCCTATGTTGTTTCTCCAACCAGAACTACAGTAAAACTATGCTACCGGTCTCGGAGGGATACTGAAGATATCCTTTCCATTATTTACCAATGATAGCACGTACTAAATGTGCTGTCTACCGTAGATCATGTACGTACGTACCACAACAACAGTAGATCCATGACACTACTCGTCATTGGGGCTTTATTCTGTGCGTACGGGTGCACAGCAGTATATATATGTGTAAAAAGACAGCTGCTGCTATCCTACTATAACTCAGGCTGGAAAACTGTCTGTCGTACACAGAATGCGTAAATGTATACCAGATGACGTAAGTGTAATCGAGTAACGAATATGATGGTTACTGACAAGTATCATCTCTAATAATGACATGATTTGTAAATTCAGTAAAAGATGGGGTATAGACGAGACGTATTACGCAGCTTGCAAAGCTGAGTATCAACTATTTAATCAGTCGAACTCACAGCGGACGTTTTTCATAAATTTATAAAAAAATAATACGCCAGCTGTGAGTGTGTGCGTGTTCTTCACATTAAACCGTTCTTTCTACCCATCGATATCCAGCACAACCAATGTCCGTGTCGATTCTTCAATCAATCCTATTATTAGAAGAGATACGAGTACAAGTTCTGTGGTCACAAAACTACAGCAGTACGCCACAGAGATACTACTGTACGTTGCCACGTCTGCAGTAAGCACAGCGGGCAATGCAATGCCATGTCATCATACTGTTGTTTGTATACGACAGGCACGCCATACACAATTCTAAGCAATATATAAACGGGAGAAAACAAAGAAAAAAAAAACTATAAGGAAGGGTCATTCTTATCGGAGAGCTTGTTGTCCAAATTTTCGACATTTTTTTCGCGCAATTTTTCAATCTTCCATATTTTCCTTTTTTTTTCCAAATATTGGAATGTTAACGAACTTGATATTTTTGATTCTGGAGAATTTCACGAATAGTGACAGAACGCCTTCGTATATTGATACATATCTCCAATTATTTCCAAACTTTGGAAATTCTGGAAAATTCGCTCTCCGATAAGAATGAAGCTAAGAAGGCGAATCAAAAGAGAACGAGAAGAAAGAAAAAATGCGGGGAAAAAACTACTGTCGTCCCCCCCGCAGGGGATGTGACAGACCCTTGAAAAGAATGAGTTGAAGAAAAAAAAAAGAGAAAAAAGAAGAGAACAGAGTTAGACTAAGAACCAAGGGAAACTTGATTGAACGGATACATTTCTTCGTGAACCGAACAAATAATATTCATGTCGACGGCAACTTCGTTTCGTGAATTGTTTTGTTCTGGGCACCTCCTCCTACGCTCCCGCCTCGTGGCCGAAAAAGTCTCTTAATATATCAGCTACCAGTACGTAGGTTAATCACATACAGCTGCTGCATGAATCGCATCCGAGCTCTAGTTTGTGACATCGATTGATTTGTTGATGATTGATCCAAGTTTCCTGACCCCGCATTGTGGTCAAGGCCGTACGAGACTGAAATAACAATCGTGGCGTCCGTGATAGTGCCGCTGCTACTGCAGCTCTGAAGCTCTGCAGCAGCCTTGTAATCAGTGCAAAGCATGTTGTTGCCTGGTTGCGATCTGGCAAGATCGATGCCGGTGCAACCGAAAAAGCAAGCAATCCGCACCCCAACGGTCTTCTTCCTCTGGTTACCCGCGAACGATATCATCGGTTCCTCCGTGTCTATTCGTGTCACCGAGTCCACACCTTCCGCCCTCTCTCAAGCGTTTTCCTGTAGTATGATGTCTCTCTACCGTGGATCATTTAATGTAAGTATTGGATTGGATGAGGCCTCCTGCGCCGGGCAGGAGGTCCCGTCCGGTATTTCCCCCCGCGCTGATTAAAGTGGCGTATCACAAACTCAGCGCGGGGTTAGTACCTGTAAATAATCTGGGTATACAAGCCCAAGAATACTAATCCTAATGCCAGGTGGGTGGGATAGTCTCAAGAAATGGCGCGACCAACTCTACTCCCGAGGTTTCGAGAGCGAAAGGAAGAAGTGACCTCGACTCGAGACAAATTCCGAGACATTTCGATATAATCAGTCGTTCCATTATTTGTGCCAAATTTGAGTCCATGGATTGGATCGCCATTTTACTGTCAATTGCTCACAAAAAGAGACTCAGTACAAAAATAAGGGGGGGAGGGTTACTCATTTGTTGATTGTCTCAGCCATTTGACCATCGACCACGCGTTCCTTCCCAGAAGGAGGGGGCGAGGGGGGGGGGGGGGGATGCCAGGCAAACAGCTAGAAAGTACCCGGTGCATTTCTGTTGCTCCGCACTCACAAGTCATCCCTCCCTGCTGCTGTCCCTTGTTTTATGTATTTGCGTGCGCGTGTCGTGTACAGCGATGCTCAGGTCCAAACTTGCGAGGCCGATTCCAACGTGAGTTCGCGCACCTACATCATTTTCCGTCGATATAGATTCCCTCGGCACTTGTTGGGCAGTACATAGATCTGAGGCCGGAGTCGTGCGACCATAGATCCTCGCATCCTTATAATGCCGGGACGGAGCACGTTGGGTTTTCACCGATCAGGTAGGCATTGCTTTGCTCCAAGCGCGAAGCGAAATGTGAGGTGTTCGGCCAGTCGCACGAAGGGTGGGCTGCAACCTACCGAGAACCGCTTTTGGGGCGGACTTGCATGTGGATGACAGCGTCACTGAGTGAATTTATTTTCCGGTTCCCGAGACAGCAATGAATGGGGGGACTATGTAACTGCCTTGTGGGGGGCTTACCGGTTGGGCGATCAGTTTTAAGATGTTTGCTCTCAGCGACTCAGAGCCACTCGCGGCCGGGTAACTGCCCGGTTTCCTTGGAGCTTCAAGCCTTTTTATGTTCCTAGGTTTCGCGGTTCGCACCTCCCCCCCGGCCGCGGGATGGATTGTTTGGTACGCTGCGCCAACAATCCATTTTCAGGTCCAGATTTCAGTGAAGTCTAGACCCTCCCATCCGAGTGGCTTGAACGCGGTGTTGTAGTGAAAGCGAAGGACGGCATCATGCCCCCACTCTTACTGTAGCAGCATTGTATGTTTAGTTGGGCATATACTACTATTACGGGGGACCATAGTTAATAGGACCAAATATTGTTAGTAAAAATGGTTAAATATATAGGTTTTAATGTATACCATAGGTCCCATTAACTATGGTTCCCCGTAATACTACTGTAGGCATGCCACGACCACTAGTCATTCATAAGGGACAGCGTTATTATCATCGGTCACCATTTAATTTTGGTCGAGTATCTGTATACCAGGGTATGGCAATAATTTGGTCGAGTATTCAGGCACCAGGTATGGTTGGTAGCACCATTTAAAGTTTTGAGTCGTCGGACTATGGCTACCCTTCCATGTGTGCATTACATGGTTGAAATAGCCACTGCTCAATGGCAGAGACCAAATCAATTTCATGTGATAACAATACTATCAGCGACGTTTGGGGTAGGTCTTCATTTCAAGAGCAGAAAAACGAGCTGTTGCCGAAACAAAAACATCAATACTCCTATGGTTGCACACGTCATATTTCCACCCCATTGAGATTCAGGACAAATTTGGCGCCAATACGAAACGGTGTGTCCCACCACCCACGCACCCACCGCACGCCCTACTTCGTCCCTAATTGCTGAATGTATGTAATCCCCCCGCCTTCCTCGTTTGTAGGGCGTGTGCGAGATGGAGTCAACAGCCAGAGGCACGAAGATCGACATCACGTGTAAACCCCTTAAAGGGAACCAAATCGATTGGGATTGTAAGTTGCAAGGAAGGCGTGTTGTGCTACAATGCGTAAACAACTCGCTCGCATCTTCAACCCCCCCCCCGGTTTTTCGGGTCTGCGCCGGCGCAAGAACAAGATGAGAAACCCCGGTCCCTTGCGGTCGACCGATGCCTACTCGAGGGGTTGTTGCAACGCTTGGGTATTATTTACCTGGTATCTTTGTTCCATATATTACATATCATTTTATGTAGGAATAGTAGTGGTCCCTAATTAGTGTCGGTATGCGCCAGCCAACAATATCGGCACGATAGCCGCAACGTGCACTACTCAACCG
>JARUPZ010000006.1:7335708-7566784 GCA_031213475.1 Nereocystis luetkeana
GATGGATGGATGGATGGATAGATGGATGGATGGATGAATGGATGGATGAATGGATGGATAGATGGATGGATGGATGGGTGGACGGAGGAATAAACGGATGAACGGATGAATGAACGGATGGATAAATGGGTGGGTGGATAGATGGATGGATGGATGGATGGATGCATGCATGCCACACCTCACCCAAATGGTGCATACAACTCTCTTCTGCCCGAAAAATTGGCATCCCCACACGAAACACTCAACAGGTTCGTCGTGCCGAAGGAAGAGGAGCGCGCGGAGGTCAAGGTAGTGAAAGGTCCCGAAGGGTTCCCGTTCCTCAAGAACGAGTGGTACTGTATCCGGTACAGCTTCAAAGCCAAAAAGGGTATGCGCGTGGCCAAGAAATACACCCACCTCGGCCAGCTGAAAGGCTCCAAGAACGGGAATATGGTCAAGCTCGACCCTATCTACTCCCTCACCGCTAACAACGACGGTCTTATGGTGCGCTTCAGCAACCGCGACTCTACGGAAAACTTCCACCCGGGGCTGGAGAAGCACTTGGACTGGGACAAGGCCACAGGGGAGTGGGTGCACGTCAAGATCACTACGGTCTTCGGGCAGTCGATGGAGGTATGCCTGCATGACAGCCAACCAAAGCGCTGCGTGATAATTGTCTGGCGCTCTTTTTTTCCGCGGCCAGTTTTGTAAGTTCTCCTAGTTTTGATCAAAACAGCTTGTCGGTTAGCTGAATCGACGGTGCCGTGTCTGGTGTTCCTGCGCACAGCCACCTGGCGCCCGTACGCGAGGCACAGCACATGTGTCCATAGGTCATGTACATACTTCGAAGTATGGCTTTATGACACCGCCATCTATGTATACGAACACCTAGCCATTACAGTATGTAGTGTGTAGATTCTTGTGAGGGACCTTGCGAAAGTGGAAAGGGGAACCCAACGGAATCTGAAATTTCGGTGCACAATTACTGTTCCATTTAAGGGGCCAAGTCCTCTGCTAAGAGTATTGGGTTAATTGTGCAGTCGGGGACCCCCCTGCCAGTGCTATTCTGTTTTCGCCAAACCGTGCTACCCCTATCGCTGTTGGTGTCCTTCAGTACCTTCAGAATGAAGACGAGGAAGAACACGACGAGACTATGAACAAGGAACGCGCACCCTACTAACAGAAGCCTAGCCAGCATCTCATTCTGACCTCCGTGCTATCTGTGGCATGTGACTGCTGTCATCAAACCCAGGTTGAGCTGTCGGGAGCCGTCACCGGCAAGGCGGTGTGGCCGAAGCACCTGAAGCCCGTGGCTTGGCATCGCGACTCCGAGATGGTCCGGATGAAGTTGGGGCTTTACCACTCCAAAGGGAACGTGAGAAGAAAGTGATGCATGTTCGGCCATCGTACCTCAGCCGTTACAGGCACTAACGACCGTGAACGGAACGAACGGAAACAAGAGTGCCCGTCTTGCCCATCCCGCCTCTGGCCCCGAGGAAACGTATCATATGCATGTATGCACACAACTCATCATGCAGGAAAAACGCGTACCACACACGTACCAGGTGTGGCCGAACTGACCAGCGATACCCGGGTACTATCTCGTACACTGGTCTCGGCTTGATTACTGCAGGTGCACGACCAAGAGGTGATCTACAAGAACATCTCGATCCAGGGGCCCAACGGAATCATCAGATCTGGCAGCAAGGCCAAAGACAAGGATGGCAACACGAAGGATGACAGCAATAAGAAGGGCAACGGGATTGCCGAGGTCGAGGGGTTTACCTACAAGGGCTGCTTCCGGGACGCCCGGGATGACCGCGTGTTCCGGTTGGAATCAAAAAGAGAAGACATGACAAACGCGGTATGAAATACGCAAGCTATATACCACTACCGTACAACTTGCGATTACAGTTTGCTGACAAGGGGAGACGGGAAACCGGGTGGAGCAGGCACCGATGAATGCCAGGGTCTTGCTGCTATCAATACGATTGCTGCTCATGTGTAAAACGATGACTTGGTGGCCTTTCCATTCCTCGCCCCCTGCTTGATGTGCCCCCCACTCTACCCCCCCCTGCCCCCCCCCCCGTACATACCTGGCGGTGCCTGGGGTCTGTTCGAAAAAACAGCCGCGGGGTTGGTACGAATAAAATCACCGCATGTTCAGTGAGTTGGTACAATTGTGCCCCAAAACAAAGGTATCGTTTGAACTAAATGTTCATACCAGTATACAAATGGTGCTTGTATTTTGGTACAGAGTGGAACGTTGTGTTGGTGCTGCCCGCTTGATAGCAGAAAACAAAAGGTCATGTCCTGTCGCCCACCTCAATCACTTCCGAACTCTGACTCCAAGCAGTTCACATGAAGGAAGGCATGGTAGGTACGGGTGTAGCTCTACAAAGGACAATACCGTGTGCAATGACGCCAACATTGACGAGCACTCCAGTCAAAAAAACGTCACCTCCTCCTCCTCCTTTCCGTGCGCCTGCTTTGATTTCAGTACAACACGGTACCTAGGCAAGACCGTACAGTAGTCCCTACACACGCCTATGTTTTCTCCTCTCAAATATTGACCCACCCATTGCGAAAACGCTCTACCGTCGAACCACGTTGTGTTGTGCCCCTCCTCTGACCCTTCGGTCGCAAAAGACTGCAAGGGTTCCAAGTTCTTATCGACCCAGTACAGCAGGGAGTGCTGGTGCGGTGACTCCAAGACCGACTTCGACAGGCACGGCAAGACCGCCAACTGCAACTCGACTTGCTCGGGCTCCGACAGCGGCGAAAAATGCGGCGGGGAGTGGGCCATGAGCGTCTACCAAGCGGAGGGCAAGACTAAGTCCGACGACAGCAATGGCGCCCCCAGCGGTGCAAAGTACCTCGGCTGCTTCAAAGACGTCCGGGCTGATCGCGCGCTGACCCTCGCCGTCGAGCGCCGTCACGACATGACACCCGAGGTGAGCGGTGGGTTATCAGTGGAAACGACAGTCTATTAAACCTGATGAAGTCCAGGTATATACTTGCTGTACAGTAGTAGTGTCGACCAAACAATCGGCCAAAACACGCGGTCGTGTTTCGCAGCCTTATACAGTATGGGTTCCCCAGTAAAGCGATGTTGTGTCAGAGTAATATTACCGCCTTGTTATGAGTGAAACTCCCCGGTCGCGCAAGGCGATTTTAGCTGCCTTATATCGGGATATCGCCTTCCTCAGACCACCTTATGGGGGGACCCTTGCTGCACCAAGAAGAGCGTGCCGCAAGAGTAGCAGTACATCTACCAAGAAAAACGTGCAAGGATGATGTTCGCGTGTCGTGTATCAAAATAGGGCCATCTCCTCCCATTGCCAAGTCGAGCACACATTTCATCTCCCCTAACTCAGCGATCCGGGAGCTATCGGTGGTCTTCTTCATGTGGCCGACGCCGGAATCGTCACTGTTTTTCTCGGGGTGTTTTTTGTTTGTTTACAGTTTTGGGAGTTAAAAACAAAAAAACGTACCTGTGTACGGTAAGGGCGCACCTTTGCAGAAATGATGAGGCTTCTCCTCGCTTGACGAGCTCCATACTATCAGCAAGTCAAAACCAGCTTTTGATAAGTATGTACTGTAGGCTGGACCTCTTTGCGCTCCCGAGACTGCGACCTGCACAACGATAAGTTAGATGTTACCGACCGCCTGCAACCATCGTGAGCGCCCAACAGTATACGGGTAGAGGATCACGCTGCGGCGGCGCCGTACGCCTCCTCGCGTTGAAACTCTCGGGCATCAACCATTGTACCGCCTCCGAATCGAGCAGTGGCCGTTGCTGTAACCGTCAGTTTCGATCGTCAAGGTTTCCTCTCCGATGAGCAGCTCCTCGGCTTAGGTGCCACGCAACGAAAACGTCTGCAGCTGTGCAACGCAAATTGGATAAGGTTCGTTTTGTAAAGGTTCATCCTTGAAAAAACGAACAAAAGAACTTTTGGGTCTTGGGTTCGAATCCCGCCAAAGTCGCCCCTTCCGCTTTGTCTGGGGCAGAAAGAGGAGAAACAACAAGTGGAGAGAATCACGATAATAAAAAGAACGCCTGATCTCAGAGTCGAAACCGGAAAGAACCACTGTAGATAAACGAACGCACGACGTGTGTGTGTGGGGGGGGGGGGGGGTATAAAGGGAAAAGCCTGGCGCTGATGCGGGGCTTGGTCAACCCCGGAGCGATGTTATCGGCAGGAGCCCGTATCGCCCAAAGGTGCTTATTTTGTTGATTTTACGAAGGTTAAACCACTGAGCGTTGCTGACTGAGTAGCTCAGTGGTTTAATCTACGAAAGATGACAATTATTACAGCATTAGCAGTTCCATCTAGTCGAGCACGTTTTATAAAACGAACAAGTTGGGAGCCTTTGGGCTAGATGACGAGCTCCGCCAGTTTGAAGCCCATGCGTACGCCCAAATGTGCTACTCCTATCGCAGCGCGCGCCTAGAGTATACCAGGTAGCCCCAAAGGGGTGTCTAAGTACGTTAGCTGGCGATACTGTACAACAATAGCGCGCCATGAACTTGTTTATTTGCCTCCCCCGACGAGGCCCAAACAGATGATACCTCCTTGATCAGGTCCAGCGATGTCTTACTCAGGTCCGCTCGATTCCCCTCGCGGCCAAGCTCCTGCTGCTGCTCGCGTGGATAAAACAAAAATACACCTCTGATGATGCCCGTATCTATATTTTACGTTCAGAAATGTCACAAGCTTTGCTCGGAGATTGCGGCACCAAGAACATACATATTCCCCTCCCGGATAAACCGCTGTTTTTGCTCATTCGTGCACCCCTCTGATGCCTGTGTTTGGTTGCCCTCAGAAATGTCATACTTTTTGCTCGGGGAAGAGGGGTGTCACGCATATGGGCCTGCAGTGGGGCATAGAATGCTTCTGTGGGGACTCGAAGGACGACTACGACCGTCACGGAAAGGCCACCACCTGCGACACCAAGTGCAAAGGGGACCCTGAGTACGCCTGCGGAGGATCGCTTGCTTTGAATGTTTTCAGGATCTAAGATGGTATAGCCCAGTGATGGTGGTCGTGGTCATGCAGGCGCAGCCATCATGAGCGGCTCGAAGATATCGTGTAATGGTGACGTGCGTGCCTAGAATAGTCGTGCACATATATATGTCAGAGTTTCGTAGAACGTGATTTTTTTCATGTTTTTCAACATCTCATGAAGCAGTGGTATTTGTTTGCCAAGTAGTATGCCAAATGCTTGTCATTGTTAGCCAGTTGGTTCCGTGGTTTTGAAAGTAGATTAGGTTTTCAGGATATCTTGAAAGTAGTTGCACAACGTGTTTCCCGTAGAGCCTTGCTTGCCCCTGTTAGGGTGATGGCAAAACCGAATCGACAACTTGAAAAAGGGTCATTGCCAGTGTTGGTACCCAGTGCGATACCAGGCCTTCGTTTCTACACCAGTAGTCGTGCTTGCCGTGCCTTATTCAGATCTCAGAGAGTTTTGGAGAACGGAGGACGGAGGGTAAGCGGGGGGTCTCTCTTGTCAGCGTTGGCGTATAGCTGGCGACGGGTGGTGAGCGGTATTTGACGGATGGGTGCAGCTGGAAGCACAACATATAGGACGCGTTCTAGGATAGACGTAGCATATTTCCGCTAAAATGGTGTCTGACTGACGGAGCTTCTTAACCCAAAATCGTCGGAATTCCAATATTGGCTCAACAAATAACCTACTTGTATACTTGGACCACGGGATGATTGATCGGAAGCAATTTGATTTCCGCAAAAGTCGGTTTTGGGGTGAGGTACGGAGCTCTCCTCAAGTGAGGAGCCTCAGAAAAAATAGCATGAACCTCTATCGTAGAACGCCTCATAGCTGCGGGAAGAATTGAGTGTTGTAAATAAATTGAGCCGTTATCGTAAAATGTGCCGCGATACAGTACTACGTCTGTTGAAGTGGTAGTGGTCGTGGTGGTTGTTGCCTCGTAACGTCAAGGGCTCATTTTAACTAGTTACAATAGTAGATCAGAGGGGCAGCAGTTGGCGGACGGATGTGGATGGTGGAATAGAGTGTTGCAAATATCATCGAGCCATGTAACGGCCAGTATTACAGCTAATGACTGCATAGATCAAAGGGGGCGGCGTTTCGTACCAGGTATGAATGTACGTATGCACGCAAGCGGAATACATCCTTCTTCCGGACTAGTTGGGTGGTGAACTTACATGGAGGCATTAACGAACAAAAAGTACAATAGTGGTATTGCCTTGAAACTCGGCAACCCGAATTTGGTACCAAGTAATAGATTCATAGATTCGTAGCTCCAGGGCAACGGCCGTGCCAAAAAACTTTGTGTTTCTGATACTACAAGTTCAGTTTGTAGGATTGTAGGATTGCAGTATTGAAGGTAGCTCTCATGGTGGGGGGGAAAGTTGGCAAATGTTGGAGGTGTGTGTATTCGTTCCCAATCGGTTATCGGCGCGAATTCGCCACACAGGCATGTTTCGCTTGCGTAAAGCACACGCGGGCATTCGGTTCTGTCCTCGTAGGGGGAACGGAGGTCCTCGCCCACGGCGCATGTTTCCAGAGCTGGTGATAGAAAGTGGAGCCAAGTCAATAGGACGCGCACCGCAGCAGTCAGCACGTAGTGACGCCGCTTTGATGTCGTGAGACTGTACAACAATCGCCTGCAGCTAGCTGCTTGTGCCAGGGTTATATAGGAAGGTGTGGAGTCTAGATATATATGCAGTCTGCTGTAGTACGAAGGTTTTGTACAGACGGTATGCGTGTACAGGTACAGTATGGGGAAGTATGTCGAGGACGGTCCGGGCTATCGGCGGCGGGGGACCCTCACGATGCCTACTCCAGTATGCCTGATCAAGCCATGGCAACACCAACACAGACATGAAAACACACACTTAAATTGTTTCCCCGTGGTCCGTGTGCACTCGATTGTTGGTGCCCGGAAAATTTGTTTTAGAGCGAGAAGTTTGATGCTACACCAGTTGGCTTAGGTGCTGCTTGCTGCTGTCCGCTGCACACTTCTGTTTTCCTTCTCATCATGACGAAGCTACACCGACCCAATATATAAGTCGTGACGCGGCACTGGTAAAACGCAATGCCAGAAACGATGACCGCTACCCGCCCACTGTACCCACAGCCATACGCAGCTTGCAAATACTGTGCATGAAAGATAACAACAGCAAACAGATGGGCGGCTCAGAGTGTCTTGATGGGTCATACACTGATTTCCATGTGCGAGAGCCCGTACGTAGCAAGCTTTGGCCGGTATCGTTGCAGCTCAAGAATCCTGGCGTTATTTGTTTTCGAATGCCGGTGTGATTTCGGGCGTGTCCATAAAACATGCATGAGCAGGAGCACGCCATGCAACCCTTACAAAAACCCGCCGAGCGGGGCGCCGTAAGTATTACCAAAAATATATGCGAACCCCCCACTCCAACGCAGACCTACCAAGGTATCAGCCTAACACGAAAAATATTTACACCGTCCTTCTCTTGCGAGGCTGCAGAAACTCTCACACCTTACGGGCAGCCTAAAACCATTTACCCCTGTTCCGCTAGGGTGACCTACTCTGTACCTTCTCCTGCCGCCTGCACGTAAGCCATAAAAGCTCGCCACTTCCATTTGCCGCCCTGTTGTATTTTAAACTCCGAGACCCCCTGAGCAACCAACCAGGATCCCCCCCTCCGGTTCTTCGTGAGTGCAACGTGTACCGGGCTGGGTATCGGCCGCAGCTTCCGACAATCACCCTCGATGTAGCTACCGCTTCCGTCCGTGTAAAATATTTCCATCCCGACGACGTGAACGTGGCGGTAAGGGAGCCCCCCCCCCTGCAAGCTAGGGGTGTGCGTTGACCAGTTCTAGCAGCGCTTCGAAAGCACCCACCGTGCCTCCCGCGCCGGCCGTCCCGTTCTCCACCCTTGCGTTCGAGTGATGGCATACCCCGCTCGTTTATTATTACTTTTTGACGCCCGAAAGCGTACCTGCACTTGCGTTGGCGCAGGTTCGGTTCTCGAAAGCGGCTCGCTCGTCTCCCAGGAAAACAAATTTCCCGGTTTCGTGCCGAGCATAACTCGGGATGGATTTTTCCCTCCGCGTACGCCGACCACTCCGACGCTCAAACCAGCAAGACATACGATAGGGCGAGACCCAGCCACAAAATAGCGCCTCCATCTACCATGGTTGTCACTACTCTCTTCCCTCGCGGAAGAATAGACGAAGTCCAAGGCCGCAGGGCGGTCGTTTTCTTCGGAGCCATCCTGTGCACTCGATCGATACCTTTTTCTACGGCTACTACTACATCATGCAGTGCAAACTAGGCAGCTTCCAACACGCGCACACCTTGTAGGAGTGGTTGATCGCGGCCGAGTACCCCCTGACAGTCAACTGCTGGCTACTATGCACAAAACACGAAACGCCGTGAACTGCAACAATCCCCCGAGAAAACTTGGTCCGGGTCCGCGAGAGGTTGGAGCCAGGACCCCTTTCCCTGCAGCCCCCTTTTCTTCACTCAGACGTTCCACTTCCCCCAGCAGTTTTTCCGGGTGATTTCCCTTGACCGAGATCCACGCCAGGGCTTCCACCAAACGCGCCATCTCGTTATATCTCCTAGATCCTGCTCGTGCGACAAGATGTGGGAACAGGCGCAAGGTGTGCTTTAGGCACGGGGTCTCGATGACCGCCGCCGCAACGGCGGATCACGCGTCGTCCGTTCCGTTTTCCGTGAGACTCCATTGCAATCCATCGTGATTGCTGTCAGTTCATTTCGTTCTGAGCACGGCTCTTAAAAATATCTGCCCCTTGCCTTCCGATTGCCCGTTCTGATCAGTCGTCCGAGTTTGCCAGTTCCCTAACGTTGCTACCTAAAATGGCATGGGGTCACCGCGGTATCCCGTCTGCTAGAGGGTCCCGAACCCCGGGAATGTGCCCGACGATGCGGTTCCACCGGCCTTATTCTCGAGGCGACCCAGCATTCTCATGAGTAGGCCCGCGTGCCCAACCCGCCGCACCGTCCGACCCTAGACACTGCCGCCGAGTTGTCACCGCGCATCAAGACCACATCCCCATCCAACTCGGGCGTGTCCCGTACAAACTCCAGCATCACGCAGGCCGTCACCACCATCCCGAGTAGTTTAAGAAGATTGATCGTCATAGTTCAGGCTTCACGGCGCTCAGCCTTCGGTTTGCTTCCGACAATCAATTGCTGTGGTAAATCGTACTGCCAGTACACATTTCTCTCAATACAATACCCGCCAACCGCTTCACAACTGGCGTCCGATACGTAATGCCTTTTGGCTGGACGCTTCATAGCCGAGTAATATGGCGCGCTGAGAGTCTCTCCGACCTACACGAGCTGCTCGTGCTATGTTGCCTATTTCCAAAAGAGTAGGCCCGCATGAAATTCTCCACCAAAGCTCACAGTGGACTTTTAGGGTCTTTGGTCCTGCGCGTCGTGGAGGACGGTGTGGCGTTAAAGCCTCCGTACGAAATACCTGTCCGCTCTGCCTATGTACGTGATATTCCACAACTTTCCCACGGCGCTAAGCAGCTCCTTTCCTATGGCGTCCCTCCTTCTCGAGGGTCATTGGTCGAATAGAGCAGTCTCTTAATCGCTTCGGTTTTTTTTATGCATATCAGAAATTCGTAGGGTGTGTGAGTTGACAGTGTTCGTAGCGTGTGGGAGTTGACAGTGAAACCTAACAAGTCGATTGAGATGTGCCTATCTGTGCTCTTTTTCGGCGTGCGGATCGAGGTCACCCCCTCCTCTCCTGATCTGAGCAAGCGCACGAGGTCGGACGCTAGGGAGTCCGACACAATAGGGGCGGTCCTGTCATCGTCTGACTGCTGTACCCTATCTAACAGGTAGTCGTCTACATACACCGTAGGAAAGAGCGCGTCTACCTTCCCTCCCCCAGAATTCGCTCTAAGTTTGGCGTCGGCGGGCTCCCAGGTTGGCTTTCCTTCTTCCCGGCGGTCTACGATCTTGACGTGCAACAACATCACTGGCAGTACACTAGGTATCTGTCCAGACTGCACCCAGAAGTGACAACGCGAGTGTTCGGCTGCCGAGGCCATGACCCCCCAAGTACTCCGGCGACCCCGAAACTTCAACCGGCAATCGATCACCACAAGGCCCCCTACCGTATAGCCGAAAATATGGGGTTGGTCTGGGTCGATCCTAGCGTACCGAAATGCGTCTGACACGTCTGCGTCGCTCGTCAGTGCGCGCCTTTTCTGGGCATTTTTGTCGCAGCCTCACGATTTCCGGGATTATCTTTGGTAGGTCTATCGCGCACAGGCGCGGAGGAACGGTGTCTGGGTTTGTGTCTGCGTGCAGGCCTCCCTTCTTTGCTCGGTACCGCATCTTGAAGTCGGTGATGAAAATCTGAACCTTGTTGGTGGCGGCGGTCCCTAGGGGGGGGACACCCTTAAGTTCGGGATTTCACTGGCGAACGACTCTTGTATCATTGTTAGTAGGCATTTTTCACGTCGAACGTCTTCGCTAAGCTTTTTGCATATTCCAGGTAAATGCTTTAGGGCGCTGCGGTGATTACCATACTGCTGCTGCGTTCACCGGTACCCCCCCCCCTGGTGATTCGCGAGATACGTTCATCAACGGCTGTGAATCCCTTCTGGTCACCCGAATCCCTCTAAATCTGGGCGGGGTCTAATATTGGAGAGGCTACCAAAGCGCCTCCCTCTCCCACCGATCGGGCGACGTCCCCAACGACACTTTGGTTTTGTCTCGTCGCGGTCTGTCTCATCATAGTCTTGCAGATAAATCGACTAGCCGGTACAGAATATCCTCCTCTGGTCTGGGCATCGACATTATCGCGCTCTCGGCGTCCCACTTCTGTATTGTGTGGGCGTTCTGAGGTCGACTGCGCCACTCTTCATCAAGAAACCGCGCGCGCGCGCTGGCCTCGCTACCCCTTCGTGTATCGACCCCCGAAAACACTGCTCCGACGGCCACGTATTCGGTCCTGCAATTCGCTTGTGGTCGAACGGGTACCGTAGGGGTAACTAATCCCGCGACTTACCAGTGGGGGGCGTGAAAATTAACTGAATAACTGCGTACAGCGGGTGTTGTATCTGCTGAGTCGAAAAACGAAGTGGACGGACCGTCTGGAGCGAGCCGTCGGCGTGATCGCAACTGGCGGCGTACGCGGGAAGTGGGGTACTGCATCTGACCGTAGCTGGCCCTCTACTCCTGCTGCTGTGCAAGCCTTCGGTGCTATCGGTACTGACGCCTCGCGCGGAAGCGGGTTTTCGACCATCTGCTCCTGCTAAAGCGACATGGTGTTGACGTTTGGCATACGCGGACCTTCTGCGACGTGTACATCCGAAACGGGGTACTATGGCCCTCTACTCCCACTCGCCTGCTGTCCTAAACGCTCTGCGACCTCGGCACTGTCTCGACTGGCCCTGAGAAGAGCATCTGACCCGATGTTCAGGTCGAGCTGTCACTATACGCACATAGTTTAAGCTCTGCCGTTGGTTCTTTTGGGTTTCGATAACACCGTTACTGCACGGCACCCACGGTGATCTACCGGCGTCGACGGCGCGTGCGTACTGTTCGGCGTGCTAGCTTCGATTTCTGTTTTGTCTGTCTACCTGTCTATTGGTTGTTGTATGTCTGTCATTTCGTCTGGCTGTCTGACTGTCTGCTTATCTGTCTGCCGGTCTGTCTGTCTGTCTGTCTGTCCGTCTGTCTGCCCGTCTGCATGTCCGTCTGCCCGTCTGCATGTCAGTCTGTCTGTTTACCTGTCTGTCTGTCTGCCTGTCTGTATGTCTGTCTGTCTGTCTGTCTGTCTGTCTGTCTGTCTGTCTGTCTGTCTGTCTGTCTGTCTGTCTGTTTGTCTGTCTGTGTGTGTATGTCTGTGTGGATGTATGCATGTGCGTATGCATGTATGTCTGTCTCTTCGTCTCTCTGTCCGCATGCTTATGCTACTATCTATCTGTCTGTCTGTTTACCTCTCTATCTGCGTGGGTGTCTGCCTCGTCAGCTGTGTCTGACTCACCGTGAAACAGGGCCGGAATAAATGATCCTGGAGTGTGTGTTCTGTCAAGTCCGACGAACCTGGTGGCATCGGCGAAACCCTCGCTCGCCGCGCCTGCTCCCCGCCCCCCCGTGGTCGGCCTTGCCTGATGGTAGAGCCCGTATTGCCAGTTTGTGGTGCCGTCGCTGCCCCGACTTGCGCCTGGGCCGCAAGAGAGCCCGTTCCGGCCGCTGCCGGCGTGATTTCTGCCAATGCGCGCAATAGATGGAAACCGAGGGCCTCCACCCGTGGGTGCCCCGCCGCTTCCGGCGGTGGCCACCTGCTTCTAATGATGGGGCGGCGGCGAGGGCGGCGGGGGACGGGGCATGGATCGCGGCAGCGCCTGGGCCACCGGGAGGGTTGCTGGGGCCACCTGGTCGTGGTCGTACCTACAGTGGACCCGGGGGCAAGTCGCCCTGCGCCACGTGTACTCGAAGACGGCCACTGGTGTCTCCCATTCCACCAAGCGGGCTTTGAACGCCCGTGAACCCCCTCTGGGGTCCGTCCTCCCCTGCCCTGAGATCACCTCCGGTCCCTCTGCCCCTGCAGCTGGCTTGTGCTCGCCAGCTCCTGCACCGGCTGCTTTCACCGGCGCTGTTTTTCAGTCTAGAGAGCGCTCCACGAGGCCGTCCGAGGAGCCCTCCAGCAGCAACGCTTTTAGCCTCGTGAAATGCGGGTGAGCCGCGGGTGGTCCGGAGCTGAAGGGGCGGTGCCAGCTTGTTTGGCGATCGCGTACATGTAATTGTCGAACCCCGTGCTGATGGCGGGTAGGAGTGTCCCACGTACTTGGTCGGGGTATGGGGAGATTGCGAAGTAATGGGATTAGAGGTAAGACTGCAGCTGCGTCAGTACCGCGTCCAGCTCCTGCTTGAAGAGGGCGACACGATTCTTGCAAATTTCAGGGGCGCCACCTATGCCGTAATGGAGTACGACCGCGGGGGGGGGCAGGAAAGTGCGGAAGTGCACGTTGGCCGGTATCGCTATGGGTTTCCCCGGCTGGGGTTAGGGGGGAGAAATCTTTCACGGCGAGTTCCGATAGACGCTGCAGAGTCACCCCACGGTAGGGGTTGCACTTTTCGGCCCGAAGGTTTCTGACCAATTGAGTTCCTTAAGTGAATAACTATCAAGGAGGATGAAACTTTTAGTCGTATACCTGGTACTCGTTTTAGGACCAGCGCATACAACTGCCGACCGGGTGGCACGAACGAATTTCTTCCTAGCATTGTATCGGGTGAGATTATTGAGCTCCTAATGTGAGGGGCTCAGGAACTTCTGGTGCACCCCTACTGTGGGATGGCTCTGCAGTTGACTCGTAGTGGCCGCGATAACACTCGCTACCATTTTGAGGATGAAGCGCAAGATTCCCGGCGTAAGCTCCTGCGCGATGCTCCCCCGTGGGTTGCAGTTAGTTTTCTCCTGTCAAGGACCGCCACAAGTCGGCCGCTAGCCGGGTTTTAACCTTGATCGTCACGGTGGCCGCTCCCAGCTGGCTGGGCGGAAGGAAGCTTTGGTGTGGCTGGGATCCGAGGCCCCCGGGGGGGCATTATGGCAGCTGGGCCGCTACGAGCGCGGCGCCCGCGAGTTGGGCCCCCATCGGTATATGCTATTGTCCCGTTGAGTGGTGCAGCTCCTAGGCTTGCTCGGGCACGGCAACACAGGCCACCATGCCCTGGGTACTGGCCGCAACTGCCTGCGTGCTTGCTAGCATATGCTGAAGCAAGGCTGCTATCCCGGACTGATCCGGCGCTGCCGGGACCACGAGGTCCGCGCCCGGGTCCGCGTGGGCAATCGGAAACCCGACGTCGGAGGCGCCGTTGGTCTGTGCGTAAGAGGTGGGGCACGTGCCGCCTGCGCCTGCCCCGTCGGCTCCGGCGCCCTGGTTGACGTCAGCCATCTTGGGAGAGGGCTCGCGCAGAGAGCGACTGAAATCGATCGAAGTCGATCAGAATCTAGTTGACGCACTGTCTCGTACTGCTGCGTTACTGTATACAATACTCCGACCCCAGCCGCGCAGCCACTGGAAGGCCAGCTCCTCTCTCTCTTTCTCTATCGCTCTCTCTCTTTCTCTCTCTATCTCTCTCTCTCTATCTCTCTCTCTCTCTCTTTGTGTGTACTTCTGCTCCGCCACTGTTGCGGATGCCCACGGTCCCATCTACCACTTGGGCAAGTCTAAGGCGAGCACGCGACTACGGCCAAAATAGGGTTTACTCCACTAGTAACTGTATATTGACCGAATCGCGTCCCCGGTGGCGTGGTAGGTGGTCCGCGTGCCTATCAAGATCAATTTCGTGGGTTCAAGTCTCACCGAGTGCATGCTCGTAGGGGTTTTTTCTTGCATAGAAAATTGATTAGCGGAAAGCGCGACAGCGTGAGTTAGCTACATTCGATGAAAATCGACGAGCAGTGGGGCTGAGCCCGATGCGCGACAAAAAATAAAGGCACGTACCGGGGGGGGGGAGGGTGACACCTGTGACCACGGCTTGTCCAGAAGATCGCCGAGGGTAAAACCTCCTACCAGGTACTCCGTACGAGTTAGGCTGGGAAGTAAAAGTGATGATTAAAAAACAAACAAACAAACAAACAAACAAAAGTTCGCAAACTCCGCGTTCCTACGTAATAAAAACCTACCACAGGTATCTTGTCTTTTTGACAAAAACCAAGTGACTTCAATCTTCACATCTCGGCCGGACTATCGATTCCCACTTACTTGTTGATCTAGATATTTCAAGGCAGACAGATATACTCCCGATCTTGCATGATCTACCATTAATGCTTACTATTATACTGTACTCTATGTGCTCGCGTAGCTCATGTTGCCGGGCGAGAGCCGTTTAATCCGCATGATCTAACACATGTTGGTACTATTAATATCGTTATGTAGATCTTGCCCAACCTCCTCGCTACGGCAGGATAGGGACTACAGCAGTTGTACGTGATCTATGTACACAGAGTTCACTCCACACGAAACACGAAGAAACTAGCGAGCGATGTCGAAAGAAAAAAGACAAGAAAACAAAATGAAACCGTCCGCCCACGAAACCGTCCACCAATTATTTTTTACGGTGTGAAACTCCCAGCGACGTTGCAGCTACGTAGCGAGGAGCGCGGAGAGGTAGGGGTGTTCGCTGCCAAGACAGCACAAGAACCATGCGCGGCAGGTGAAGGTTTCAGCAGTCCGCAATACTCGTAGTCGAATAAAGATGTTGGCAGCGGCAGCCAGTGAGCAGTCTTTTGTACAACCGTAAATCCACCCCGCACCCCTACACGAAAACTTTAATGGGATGGAGTTGCACAAATTTAAAATATATGTCCGTCTGGTTGCGTCTGTCAAGCGCGGCCTCGGGTGAGACTACTGCCACTGCTTCCGTGGACAGGGAGCACACAGACAATATAAGCTGGTGCGTCAGCTCCTGTCGACGAATATATACCTTTGTGGGTTCCCGCCAGCGTTTTTTTGCATCAGCAGCAAGCAGCAGCCAGCCAGAAGCAAGTGCTGCACAGCAGCAGCAGCAGTGGACAGCACTCCTGAACCTGCAGTAGGTAGCAAGCAGCAGGAGGAACAACCAGCAAATCGATTTCGGAGCAAAATCACTTGGTGTACTTCTCTCTCCGAACGACTCCCTCCCCCGTGCCGTGAACCACACGCACCAGGTACATTGGAACGACGTTGTTCCACCTCCTAGCCGAAGCGTTACTCTTGTCTCGCCAACCAAGAACCACAGCACCAGCACCAGCACCAGCACCAGCAGCAGCAACATCAACAGCAGGGAAAAGAGCGGCATTCTTGGCGACACCCATCACCGCGATGACCTCCCGATCCCCCCCCCTCACCACCACCACCGCCGCCACCAACGCCCAAAGAAGAGAGCTGGCTGCCCGCGCAGCGGAGCGTCGCCTCCAGCACACTAGCACAACCACAACAACGTCATCATTATCATCGACAAGCACGGCAACAGCAGGAGCCACCAGCAGCAACCACAACCACCACAACAACCACCACGGCCATCGTGACAGCAACAACGAGACTGCCGAGACTGCTATTAATAGTACTGTCAACGGGGGGCGCAGTGGAAAACGCAAAGCTTCCCCTACCACCACGCCTGAGGCCGCTCGCACCCGTACAGGTGCCTCGATGGAGCAGGTAGGATTTTCTGACAGCAGCAACGGTGGTAGTCGTGGTGGTGCTGGTGGCGATTCGAGCCCTGAAGTTGCCTTTGCTGGATCAAAACCTGGGTCGTCGGGTCTGCCAGGTATCATGCACGGTCGTGGTAGTGGAAGGAAGGGTGGGGCATGGAGCGCAGGGGGAGGAGGACGACGAGGGGGACGAGGAGGACGAGGGAATAGCAATAAGCGTGGAAGGATAGGCCAGGTGGGTGGGCGTGATTTTCGGCACCTGCCGCCTGGCCTGCGACCTTGATGCATCAACTGAGCAGCAGCACGTACGAGTCGCATTCACTCTGTACGTAGACAACAGAAATACGTTGTGCATCGTTTTAAGTGAGCAGCAGCACGTACGAGTCGCATTCACTCTGTACGTAGACAGCAGAAATACGTTGTGCATCGTTTTAAGTACGAAGTGTGGTCTACAGCAATGTGAGAGTTTTAGAGGGTGGATCTATTCCTACAGCAGTACTTGGTGGACTGGCAACACTCGTGCGTGTAGCACTGCTGTTGGTATACCTGGTACTATCGTGCTGCACGGCAAGTTGTTGGCGCCATCACAAAACACTCTTTCAGCACGACATGCTCATAGTCCGTGCTTGCACACGTAGTCCGTACGTACGTACAACAGTACTATTTTGTGTGCTGTAGTGACAAGACAGGCTCCAGAAACCTCCTACCCTCTGGTGCTGGTAAGCTCAAGCTGTTGCCACCGTCACGGGCAGCTTGCCGTACACCAGCTTTACGGACAGCTCACCGTGCGTTTTGTTCCCTGCTCCCCAATGCAGAGAGCTCTCCCACCATGCTTTCACCTTTTCCGGTACATGCAGCCTTTCAGACCTCGAACAGATCATCTACAAAAAGATAGATCATGATCTATCTGATCTGTCTACTGCTGTAGATCATGTACTGCAACTCCCCACCTGCCGTCGTGAGAGGTTGTGCAAGACCTGCGTAGTACAGATCCAACCCAGGAGACAGATCAGATAGATCATGCAAGTTATACAGCTCCCACCCGGCAAGCCGCTTCAAAAGCTGGAGTACTTCTCCCTTCGAATGATCTATCGTACGGTAGATCGTGAAGTGGGAATCGATTAGCTGGTCTCATAGATCATCTGCCCGAGGTGTGCACGCTTTTCGAACCGCAGTCCCGTTTTGGGGACAAATTATTTGAAATTTGAGTGGTTTGTCCCCGAAACGGGACTGCAGTACTAAAAGGGTTAGCTGCCGCTTTCACGTGTACAGCTTCTTCAACTGTTCCCTTCACGGGCAGTTTATTTTTTTTCCGGCGCTCACCTGCCTGTACCTGCTCCAATGGTTACCTGTGCATATACTTCCAATCGTTGCCCTTAGCAGACGCAGACGAGGCAGCAGCACGACACGCCATGCGCTACCTCTACGCGACGCCGCGACTAACCAATTGTTACTCTCTTGAAAGGAACAAGAAGCGCCTCACTGCATATGTGTCTGCACCACCTGCTTGTGGGTGTAGCGGCTTGGGCGCCAGCGAAGCTTGCCTGTCGGGGGGGTTTTCGGTACAGCCAGCATCGTCGTCCGCTCTTTCCGAAAAAGACAAGCTCTGTTTTTTTCTTCCTTATAACCACAGAAGTAAAGGAAGGACCCTAAAGCTGTGATTGTGTGTGCTTGCGTGCGTGCACAGCAACGCGCAGGGTTGGAAGCCGAGCCATGGCTCAACAGGTAAAACGCCCCGCGATACCTGGTAGGTTGTGTGCCATTTTATTTTATATATACCCGCTTTGGGTCTTAAGGAGGCGTTTTCGGACCGCACTCACGTTGTGGCAACAAAACACTTGGAGCTACTGTAGACTCAGATTTGGGTTTTTTGTACACTGCAGCACCAAAAGAGATATAGAGGCTGGGTGAAGCGTCGAAACTCTTACACGGTTACATGCAGAATCGGCCTCGTGTAGCAGCCTGGGCGGCAGGGGTAGGCTATGCGTCCGGAATTCGACACAATGAGTGGGAAATATAGGTGTACGGCAGGAGCGGAGCAATCGTGATGTCTTATCTGTGCTGCTGTTGCACCCTCGTGCTAAAATAGACGGGTTCGTTAGACCGCCATTTTCCTTTTTTTCGGTCGCTTTTATTTCGCTGGTAAGGTCGTTATGCGTCGGTCCCGGAGGGTTAGTAGTTCTGTAGGTAAATAGCAAGCGTGGCAACACCAGGGCGGCATTCTGCTGGGGAGGGGCGTCGACACTTGTTTCTTCTTTTCGGGAGTAACCCCCCCCCCCCCCCCCCCCCCCCCCCTCCCCCTCCCGAAGAAAGAATTGGTGCAGTTGTTCGTATTGTTGTGAAGGCATTCATTGACGGGGATCGGAGGATATATTTACGACGCGTGCCCGTGTACTATTCTTACTGTTGCCTGTTCGCAATGCCCCGTGTGCGTGATTCGACAATGTTGGGTCGATTTGTTTGTTATCGCTTCCCCCTTTTGTCAGGCGGGGATGTTCACCTCGCCCCTTGGTGCCGGGACAAGCCGATCGGAAGGGGCTGCCGCAGACGGCACCAAGAACGCGTCTTCCGTCCCCAAAACCTTCCGCCTGGTGAGCTACGTACAGCAGTAGTAGCTACGGTGTTCTTAAATACCCTGGTATGCCACGGTGTCCATAAAATTATCAAATTCGGAACCCAAGCATGGCGACCTAAACAAGCGACCAGTGCGGTCTGCTTCAGGTACTGGGCGCCAAGGTATGGCGATCTACGTGCTGTAGAAAGCGGCAGGAGTACGGTCTACTTCAGGTGTTTGGACCCAGGAATAGCGACTATATTAATAGAAAGCGACAAGAGCGGTCTACTCCAGCTGTTGGGGCCCAGTCAGAGTGACCCAGGAAGCGACAAAAGCGGTCTACTTTCAGGTATCGGGGCCCCAGGAATAGCGACCTAAAAAGCGTTAAGTGCGGTCTATTTCAGCTATTGGGGGCCCACCCGTTGCCACCTGAAGAGCGACACGTGCGAAAAAAAAAATAGGATTGCATTTTCGGGAGCAGGGTGGAACGGCACGAGCACCGTCATGATGCGCGCAGCGTCGTACGTCTCCTTGTGGTACACCCCGGACGCTTCCCCTATTATAACCACGGCAGCCCGGGGTTTTGTTGTTTTCGTAGGACCGATGCTGCGATCGCCGTTTAGTTTGGACAAGTTTTCTCGCTCGTGTCCGGAAGGGGTTTATGATAGCGTTTTGGTTTGCCCGATACATGAAACGAGTTCGGTGGTGTTTCTGGGCATTTACTGAAAGCGCGCGTGAGCGTGAATTCGTGAAAATAAGTTCGATGAAAAGAAGTCGACGAGCAGAAAGAAACAAATACGGAAGCGTGCGTGTGTGTTTTTTTCCAAGTCGCTGAAAGCTCGAGAGCATCAGTTGGCGAACAGGCTGGATGAAAATCGACGAGCACGGAACAGGAGGAACCTTGATGCGCGCGCGAGTTTTTGACGGTGGGGCGATGGGTGTACTGTGCCGGGAGGGAGAAGGGAAGGCAGTAGCTGTGGCCGCAGCTTGTCCGGAAGGTTTTCGAGCCTACAACAAGCTACGCAAGCAACCTGAGATAAGCCTGGGAGTAAAAGTGCTAACCCAACAACCGACGACAGAAAGGTGCTCTGGCTGTAAAACGTCGCGGCGATCTGTTAATAGCCGAGTGGCATGTTGGAAAACCTCGAGACCTGTTGTGTAGTCAGCGCGCCCTTGCGATACCGTACCGTACCATACCATACCATACCATACCATTCCATTCCATACAAAAACCATGCCATACCATACCATACCACACCATACCACATCAAGCCACACCATACCCTATCATACCATACCACACCGCGAAATACCACGACACACACCATACCCGCGCTATACACCATGCACGCATACCATACCATACCGGCACTCTCCCTCCCCGGTCCCGGGTGAAGGTCTCATGGAACATCGACTGTCTGAACGGCGAGAATAAGCTGGCCAGGGTGGAGGAGGTGTGCGCCATCTTGCTAGAGGCGGAGGAGCCCCGCCTGCCCGACGTCATCCTGCTCCAGGTGAGGCGACCCCCCAGCACTGCACCACACGATAGCACGCGGCATGCCATGCCATGCCATGCCATGCCATGGCCTTGCCTGTCCGGGCGCCGTACCGCACCGCGCCCCTTCTGCACGTGTATCAAACCGAGCGTCATCTGCTGAACGGTGAGAGCTGAGACGCTGAGACGCTGGAAACATAGGAACAAGAAACCGGAGGCCGCGCTTGGTTGTGTTGTCGTCTGGGGTTACTTGCCAACTACCCCCTTGTTTGTCTTTTTGTTTTTTTCAGCCCCGATCGCGCACAGACCGGTCCCCCTCCCCCCACTCCCCGCCCTCCCCTCCTCCCGCCACCTCCCGCTCCCCTCCGCCCCCGCTCCCCTAAATGCCGTAGCCGTCTCTCCTCATAAAATCCCTTGACGCCCCAACACCTTCCTCGTATCCCCTGTCCCCTATGCCCTGTCCCCTATCCCCTATCATATGTCCCCCATCCCCTGCCCACCTGTCCCCTACACCCCTTTCCCCCGCCGAACGCCTCCACCCTGCTCGTGAACCCCGTCGGCAGGAGGTGGATGCTGACATGTTGGCGGTACTGTCGGCTCGGCTAGGGGTCGGGGGTCGGTACCGCCCCTATCCCCCCTCGATTCCGGTGGAGAGGCGTTACTTCACGCTCATGTTCGTCCGCGCCAGTACCGTGGAGGTTCAGGACAGCATCAGGCAGGTGTGTTATTGCGCGTGTATATTGAAAGGTTACCCTGCCGGATGTTGGCTTGAAGTCCCGAAGGCGTCGCAAAAATTGAGGAGGGGGCTCCACGGCCGCATGTGTTGCACCGTGTCGGCGCACGCGTAGAAATGAGGAAGTGTTTTTTCATTGAACCGGCACGACGCGAATCCTGTATGCAGCAGTCAATACCGTGGTACCAGCGCAGCCGCTGTGATTTTATTATGTATGGCACGTGTCGGAGTTTTTCGCGCTGGGAGGGGTGTAAAAAATACCAGAACCCAACGATTTTTTTTTTGGGGGGGGGGGGTCCGATTTCCGCACGTGGCATCGGAGGTGTCGAACAGCAGAGGTGTGCAAAGAAGACAACCAACGAAAAACTCATCTGGTTGAAACGGCCGCAACCCTGTGCGATAAGCTCGCGGTATTGCGGTATACCATCCCGTGCCACTTAGATAAACGGTAGACTGACCAGCTTCGTGAGATCGTCCTGTTGACGCCCAGAACCGGTCGGCAAAATTAATCGCTAAGGTCTCACACCCCGCATATAACTGCGCGCGCGATCGAAGTATGCCACCATGCGCTTGCTTGCGAAGAAGGGCTTCATCGAACCTCTCTCGATATCACGGGTGAGGTGTATGTATTCCATGTACCTCGTACGGCAGTAGTCTTCTAAGAGTGTCGGTGTACGCTGGCCAATGATACGGACACTTGAGCGGCAACCGGCAATATATACCCCGCACACTACTACCGCACTGGTTGCCCCCCCCCCCCCCCCCCCCACATCTGTGCCCGGGCGATTCCACAGGCAGGGTACGTAGCGGGCAGCCGGCACTTGCTCAACCGGCACGATAGAGGGACCCCCCAACGCGGAGATCCTACCGAGAAATAGTCCTGCTTGAGTTCTTGCCTACCTGTTTGCTTGCTTCCCTCCCTCCCTCCCTCCCTCCCTCCCTCCCTTCCGCCCTGTCCTCTGCATGAAATATCCCCAGGAATTCGGGGGCTCGCGCATGGAACGCGACCTGACGAGCCTTTGGTGCAACTTCAACGGTACGCCGGTTCTGATCATGACTGCCCACTTGGAGAGTGAAAAGCAGAGCTCGGACGAGAGGAAAGGCCAATTCAACCAGGTGGGACTTTTCAGGAACCGCCCTGCCCTGCAGCTCCGGCCCGCGGCAACGCCGGGCGGCTCTCGGCCGAGCGCCCCGCGAATGCGTATAGCCAGTTATTGATTGACGCGGCTGGGTTTGTTCGGGGTTTTGTTTCTGATGGAAGCCGCTCACGATCTCGAACGCTTCCTCCCGGCGACTACAATAAATGCTGCTGCAGTCGCGTATGCTCTTCCGTTCGTTTCTCTGTTGTGGTTCGGCGAGGCTGCCTGCGACACGCGCGCCTTGTCAATCAACGCCAGGTGTTCCATCACACCCCCGCCCCCGCCCCCCGTCCCTCTCCCCCCTCCCGCCCCCCTGCATCACAAACATGGCATACCAGAACGATGTCCCCTGACGTGCTCTGTCCCGGCATTGTAGGGATGCGAGGGCCTATGGTCAATCGACTACGGCCTCGCATGATATCGAGTACAACCCCCCCCCCCCCCCCCCCCACCCGCCCCGCTCACAACAGGAAGGGGTTAAGAATATCAAAACGTTTCTATGTAATATATTGAAGCATCGCAATGAGCGCCCAACTGCTGGAGGTGTCTCTATTAGGAGTGAGAACGGTGCTCCGTCTCGAAAGGGGTGCGTGGTCAGTGATCAAATGGCTAAGTCAAGCAGCAAATGAGTACCCCCCCCCTCCTCCTCCTCCTCCTCCCGTTATGATAATGAGCACCCCCCCCCACCACCACCACCACCACCCGTTATTGGTAGGATGCAGCTCACTCTTCATGAGACTAGCCCAACACCCCACGTTTCGCTTCGCGCTTGGTGCAACCAGCAATGTCTGCCTGGTCGGTGAAAACCCGACGTGCTCATCGTCGGGGTGCAGGGGTCCATGGGCACACGACTACTGCCACGGATGACATGAGTACCCCCCCCCCCCCCCCCACCCTCCTTCGTCCACGCCTCCTCGCCTCGACCTCCCCTCCCGCCGCTGGCTGCATTGGTGCGTGGCTGGCTCAGACGCTGCGAAAGCTGCTGACTTTCCGCGAAGGCCCCGCTGTGTTCGCCGGAGATACGAACCTGAGGGAGGCCGAGGTTAAGCAAGAGAAACTCGCCAAAAAGGTAACGTAGGCCCGCCCGCCCGCCCGCCTGCCAGTGCTAAAACGTACCACGGTATGAACCATGGTGTATGCTCCCCGCGTTGGGTGTTGTGGTTCTTTCTAAAAGGCCGTACGTGCTGTAGGTGTTTTTTTTAATTATTATTGCCGCACATGAAGGCTTTCTTACGGCGGGCGGGATGACGAATACCTGAAATACCGTATTACGATACAGCTGGTAGTACTCGGTGTTTCGTTGTCGGTGTAGTACCGGCACCGAAGCCGTTTTGTTTGACTACACCGACACCGAAGCCGTTTTGTTTGACGGTGTGGGTGTCCGGATGCCGTCATGTGAGGTGCGGTATGATGCCAGTACCCATCGCTGCGCGTGTTACGTGTATCCCCTCATTCTACAAATCCCTTGCACACCTAGGGTGGATCGGATAGATCATTCCCACTTCCCCATCTAGATATTGCAGAGCAGATCGATTCCCGATCTGTCTGTATGATCTGTGGATTGGTATCTGTACTGCACACAGATCCTGCACATCATGTCATAACGGCAGGTTAACAGGATCTACAGTGGATGATCTAAAACGTGATCTGTACGAGTTGTGAGTTTATCCTACAAGCATGGAAAAACCCCAATAAGCCGGGTAGCAGGCACCTCCGGGAACGGAGGAAGTATCACAGTTAGGGGTGGGACTGAAATATTTTTTGACGTAAAAAAGTCCCCAAAAAATGTCAGCGGTCGTTAGCTGGGAAATGAATCTTCAAGAAATCAACCAATCAGAGCTTGGGAAAGAATGGACACGTCACAAAAAAAAACTCTCCATGTCCATGGTGGTGTCATATACCAGGTACCAGGGTATGGTACGAGAGGGGCTGCAGCGTCTCGCTCAAAAAAGGCAGAGCAGCACACGCAACTAACCCCACGATAGACTTGAGCAGCAGGACACAAAGGGGTGCGTGAGCGTTAGGGGGGATTACTGGTGGACCCTCGACCTCCATGGCTGACAGCAGACCCACCTAACGGGCCTGGTCGAAGGTGGATCTGCTGATCCTGGTGCGGCTGCTGCCGCTCCTGACCCGGCTGCTGCTGCTGCTGCTGCTGCTGCTGCTGCTGCTGCTGCTGCTGCTGCGGTGCAAGACGTTCCCATCCACAGGCATCGAGCCCGGTCGCGGCCGTTATCCGCCCGCGCGATGCCACGGCGGACAACAGCATTCGCTCGGCACACGATTGCCGACGCCTCGTGGACACTGCGACCCGTCCGCCGCAGATATGCCTCCCGGTCCGCTTGGGCAACTTTTTATTTCTGCCCTTAGCCGAGGTTCCTTCTGTTTTTTTCGAATTGCCCATCACGAAATTGATTGTCGTGGTTCGAAAAAAAATGACTGAAGGGGCGACTTTTCGCCAGATCGTTCTCTGCGGAATACCTCGTCGATTCGAGAGCAGGGTTTGTTTTGCTGTGTACGGCACATCCCAAGCTGGAGCATTTCCATGTCTGCGCAGAACTCAAATGCACGCCATAGAGCAAGAGGCAGAAACCACAGGAAAAAACATGTTTCTCCGCACCTTTTTGTCTATAAAGACGTAAAATTGTACTTATGTGCTAAAAAACGCAAAGCATGGGGTACGTGCCTGTCATAATACAAGTTCACTATGCATCCACACTAAAAACAAGTAGTGAGGGGTATGGCGTTAGTTTTACTTTTTCAGTTTTTTTTTTTTTTTGTCCGGTCGAATCGAATAGCCTGCCGTTTTTTGGGGTCAAAACAGGCCTCCAGTCCTACCCCTAACAGTAGCCCGACTAATGCGTGCTGTAGATGGATGGCCACTCGAGTCGTGCCGAGTCGGGGCTCTGTTTGAAACACTTTGGCGAGATGCCCCCCGTCGCGGTTTTATTGCTAGTGCTACTTACGTGTGCGTGCGTAGTTTACGCAGGGATGTTACGACAGCAGGACGGGTTTGTTTTCCTCTTTCTGGGGTGACATTCTTCAGGGATCTCAACATGGTCATTCAAAGCGGCCACAGCACCAAGTTGACTCGGTCCGCCTAAATTTGTTGCGTCTCCTCTCTGGTGTGGTGCGTCACCCCCTTCCTGCTCTCATCGAACGCCCCACCGCACTGCTTGTAAAAGGTGGGCGACGTATGGCAGCTCTGCGGCGGCAATCCCAATCTCCGCTTCACGTGGGACATGGCCGAGAACGACAACATCGTCTTCGGTGGGGGATTCAAGCCCAGAGCCCGATACGACAGGTGCTTGCTCGTAGCCGGCTTGGTTGAATTCGGGGCAACGTTTTTTCACAGCTCGGGTATGACCATCAGTTCCCCACCTGGTGGCTTACATACTTCAGGGCAGATAGATAGACATATTCCTGATCTGTATGATCTGTATGATCTGTACGATCTGTATGATCTGCATGATCTAACTCATGTTGCCGGGTGGGAGGCGTATCAGAGTCTGCATGGTTTAGAGTAGCACGTTCCTTGTGTTGGATCTGTACTGCTGCCGTACGGATCCTGCAGATCTGTACTTGGCAGATCCCGCACAACATATCATAACGGTAGCTTAGGGGCTGAACGGTCAGTTCCGTAGGACCATAGTAAATAGGACCTGCGGTACATACAAAAAAACTGTATACTTCGCTATATTTACCATTACGGGGGACCATAGTTAATAGGACCTACGGTATACACAAAAACCTACATGTTTGCCTATTTCTACTAACAGGATTTAGTCCTATTTACTGTGGTCTCCCGTAATACGGTAACAAAATTTTGTCCTATTTACTATGGTCCCCCGTCATAGACCGTGATCTGCCTGTCCGAGATGCGTATGTTTTTACCGTGTTTCGTTCATTTCGTCCGCTATGTATAGAGAGGTTGACAAGTACCTCGCACTTGGTTTGACCGAGCCTGCGGCAGTTTTTTTGTTGTTTCCTCCTGTGTTTGTCCCATCCGTACTTCACTCACCCGTACTTGCCCACGAAGTTTTTTTTCCGTCAAGGGCGGGGGGGGGGGGGGGGGGGGAGGGGGGAGGTTCACGTAAACAGGCGCGCAACCTGACCGGTACTTGACAGGCACCTGCCTTGACTTGGGCTATTCTGCTATCGTGCTTCTAGCTACAGCAATGGTCTCACTATCGCGCCGGTATGCGCCAGGCAACAATACCGGTGGCATAGCGGAAAGCGGCACTAACTACTCCGCACGCTGCCACACGGGTTACTCCCGTCTTTGCCAAACACTGTACCGGGCAGCCGGCACCATAGAGGGACCGCTACTGCTGTATGTCTAAAAGCAGCAGCAGCGGCAGCAGCAGCCAAAAAAAGCAGCAACAGCACCAGTAAAAGAAGCAGCACCTAAAAACAGCAGCACCAAAAGGAGGTGCGTATATAGCAGCACCCAAAAAAAGCAGCAACGGTAAAGGGAACAGTAGCAAAATCAGACCAGCACCAGCAAAATTACAACAACAAAAAGAAAAAACGATTTCGTGGTAAATACGGAGTGACCACCTCCTCTCACCCTCTCTCCCCCCGCGCCCCTGTTCTGGTATGTGGTTCTGTTGTTTTGTGTGTTACGCTTTTTTTTCGATTCCTCCTTTGTTGGCCGTGCTCGGTGTTACCCCTCCTCTGCGTACCGAAAAAACGCCACAGGATGTTTGCAAACCCCCAGGCGCAGTCGTCGGTGAAAACGTTCGCCCTTCTAGGCACCCAGCGGATGGCTCCGCCGGAGGCGTGTTTCCCCAGCGACCACTTCGGCATGGACGCCTGCTTCGAGTGGTGATTGGCTGGTCCCTCGATGAAACAATCATTTGTTTTTTACTGTACGTACGTACGAACGTACTGGATGGCTCCAATCGGCGCGTGATTCCCCAGCGAACAAATCGGTATCGAAGCCTGCTTCAAGTGGTGATTGGCTGGTTCCAGGATGAAACCGTCGTTTAGGTTGTGCTTACGTGTTACGTATGTCCTGGATGGCTCCACCAGAGGCCTGTTTCCCCAGCGACCAAGTTCGGTGAAGTCATCTGCTTCGAGTGGTGATTGGCTGGTTCGTCGATGAAGCCACCATTTATTTCTTCCTTTTCGTATGTACGTACTGGTTGACCCCACCGGGGGCGTGTCTCCCCAGCGACCACTTCGGTGAAGACGCCTGCTTCGAGTGGTGATTGGCTGGCTCCCCGACGAAACCGTCATTTACTTTTTTTCACCACGTACGTAAGTGGGTACTGGATGGCTCCACCGGGGGCATGTTTCCCCAGCGACCACTTCCTAGGTAAGGACACCTGTTTCGAGTGGTGATTGGCCGGTTCCACGATGAAACCTTCAATGTTTATTATCCGCGTGCTCGCGTACGTACTGGATGGCTCCACCGGAGACGTGTTCACTCAAGGACCATTTCGACATGGGCGCGTGGTTCGAGTGGTGATTGGCCGGTTCCTCGATGAAACTGTCACTTCCTTCGAAGCTGGACGTACGGTGCGTTCGCCCGGCTTGTATTCATACCCGAAAGTGCGGTGGGAGGAGGGGGGGGGGGGGGGGGGGGGGGGGGGAAGTGCACTCGATATCATGCATGGATCGGTAGCCACCGCAGACTGTATGTAGCATCAGCATATCGATCCATCGCTGGTTCGAGGCGCGAGCAAGGGGTTCGGAATTGTGAGACGGCCGTTTTCATGTGTTTCGTTATTTTGTTTTTTAATTTTTTGGGATTTGGCACGTTTTGCTGCGTGTGTGTGTTTTTTGCGTGTCGGTCGGTGGGAGAGAGCGTTTACTCTTCTTTCGCACGCAGCTACAATGTAGTCGTCTTTGTCTTGGAACGGTGCCGGGTATGTACGCTACGAATGCTTGTAAAATGAGACGGGATTCAAGTGGGACGAAAAAATGCGGCTGTTGACTTCCACGTCTACGACTGGGTGTTCTGCTTCCTTTACAGGAATAGTGCTTACGACGTGGTATTTTTTTTAGTGAGGCGTTCTCACGAAGGAGGGGACTGTACTGTAGTTCTCAAGATGGGGATATTAACATAATAGTAGGATGTGGGATCCATGTTCGGCATTTGACCCGGTCAAGCAGTCAAGCCGTTTTTTTTTTCGCAGTACCGTTGTTTTATAGCCGTTGGTACTATATGGATTTTTGATGGGTTGATTGATTTGATGGGGCCACTCGTACGGTTAGGGATGGGGCGGGCACCGCGTGGGACCCTTTGTTCCGGTGTATGACTACAGAGCAATTGCCAACGCTACGGTATGGTACGGCATTGTAGCCGTTGGTATGAGGTTGTATGATGACGTGTTGTTACAAGTAGAGTGAGGCGGTCTCGCGCCGGGGATACATACGCAGCAGGGTGTGGAATATTTGTTAGGGCATTTGATGGTCGAGCAATGACTCGCCGATACGATAACACGATATTATAGCCGTTGGTACGGGGTATGATGAGGTATCTTCGGAATAGGAAAGGGGCTGCCTCATGAAGGGGAGACGAAGTAGGATGTGGAAATCCATTTCGGCGTTTGACGGTCAAGCTCTGGCCAACGGCACACGGCGCGTCATGGGTGTCGATATGGAACCAATATTCGGCATTGAAAGGAACAGTAGTCGTTGTAACGGGATGGGATGGAATGGGATAAAGATGAAGCGGACAGGGTGTGGAATCCATGTCCGGGTATTAAGGCGGTTACAGAGAAAACAGCCAAAGGTATATACGGTTATATATATACTATATTTGTATCTTCACTTTTACTTTCCAGCTTGACCCGTAGGAGGTTTTGCCTTCTCAGCGATCGTCTGGACAAGCCGTGGTCACAGGTGTCGTCTCTTCCCCCCGGTCCGTGCCTTTATTTTTGTCGCGCATAGGGTTCAGCATTCCCACTGCTCGTCGATGCCCATCGAATGTTGCTGACCTACGCTCTCGCGCTTTCCGCTAATCAATTTTCCTACGGCACGAATGTGTACTCTGTGAGACTCGAACCCACGCAATTGATCTCAGTAGGCCCGCGGACTAACGAAGCCACCGTGGACGTCGGTGTATCACGTTATTATAGCCGTTGGTATAGGGAATGATGGAATATGTTATTGGCAGGAAAACGAAGCGGTCTCCCGGTGGATGCAAGGATAGGATGTGGAACCCGTCTTCGGCGATGACCAGTCGCGCAATGGTCAACAGTCAAAAACAGCCATCACTATTTTGGCAGTACTGAATTATAGCCGTTGGCACGATGCACGATGGTGTCACCCTTTGAAACGGATTAGCGATGGAGTGGGCATCGCGCGGAATACAGGTTCCGATCTTTGGCGGGGAAAAAAATAAAATATAGTTCCAACGGTTTTACGGCGTTAATGTTGGCGTTAGTGTGGAATGCGATGCCGCGTTTTCACGAGGAGGTGGTATCGCTAACGGAAAAGTAGGATGTGGAACCCATGGTAAGCAGGTATTTGGCGGTAGGATGATACAGCCATTGGTATGAGGGCGGAGGGGTTGTGCTATTAATAGTCCATGAGGTGGTTCGGCGAAAGTGACACACGAAGTAGGATGCAAGGGGCCAGCGTTCGACATGTTGACGGTACAGAGCCCATCAACGGGCAGCACGATGTAAATCATACCACAACGCGTAATACTGGTACCAGACAGCAGTAGTGCGTAGTTACGGCCATCATTCACATCGAAGCTTTTTTTTTCCTGACCAGTCCCTGGCCTCTTTTTCTTGAAAAACAAGAATGAGGAAGACGGGAGGAAAAAGCTTTTAATAATTTCCGAAATCAGGAAATTTAACGAAGGGCAAAAAATCTAGATTAAAACTCTCGTGTTATAATAATGGCCTAGCTAGGTATGGGGGTTCCGGAGTGGCCAGGTATACCTGTGTTTAGCCGTTTCCCTACTTTTTCAAGTCCGAAAAAATCAAAACCCCAGAAACATCCGTGCCTCCATTCAATATGAACACATGGGGAACAGCGCGGCAACACATATCGTTGGCGCTGCTCTACAGTGCCTTTACCGTAGGTTGATCTTATTAATAGTACATATAGGGGCTTCTTGCGGTCGTGATGGTAGATTACTCCCCCGGGTGGCTATCTTCGTCGCACCTGGGCCTCCCGAGATCAGGTCGAGTCAACTTATTCACGCGCTCGCGGTAACAGCTTGTTCTGCTACTAGTGCTACAACGGGAGGGACGGGGTTAAGTTGACGCACGGCACGTATTTTCTTGAAAGGTGGAAGTGTGGTGAGCTTAAGCTTCTTCTTTTCTTCTCTTGGCCGACCCGCCGCCAGATGAACGAAACTACAGAAAATAAGTGATGAGTTTTCGGTTGCTGGGGATTGGGAGATCGTCACGAAGCGTGTGTTTCATTTCACTCGCTCACGGGAAAAGAACATGTTGTCGTGTATACATTCATACCTGGTGGCTGTTTATGTGTCTTAACGCACGCCATCCAGAGCCCACAATAAAGCAGAGCGGTGGCTGATAAAAAAAAACTGGAGTAGATGGTTCTAAGGTGTTGTACGTAGCCCCCTAAAAACCATACCTGGTATGTACAGCGAAAATATATATACCTGGTATATTTTTTTCAACCACGGCCTCGGTGAGATTTATGTTGCGATTGTAAGTAAACAATCACACAATGGATCAACTTACGGATACACATACATGTTGAATTTTGTTTAGTTGACTGGTGCCACTGGGGGGGGTCAGCCAACGCATGCATGCAAGCAGGCCACATGGAGCTCCCCCCGCCTTTAATGAAAAGCCTCGTCCCTCCTCCCGCATCCCGCATCCCACCGCACTAACACCAAACCTTACCACTTCACTTGGAAAAAACACGGCCGCACATATTACACCGGATAACCACCCATCGTAGTATTATCAATACGTAGTCGGGTGGACCACCACACCACGAACAAAAAAAAAAAAATCATTGGGAGGCTGGTCCGGGATCGGGCCCCTAAAAAAAAACAAGAAGAAAAAAAAAACGAATACCTACCTTGTTCTCTGAGGTAAACACTTTACTGACACTTTACCCATTTACGACTGCAAAACTGGTTGTCTTGATTTAATTCCGAGTAATTTGTCCCCAAAAACAAATTGGGTGCAGTCGGCAAAGGGCTCAAAAGACCTTAGCCTATCCTACCCTATCCTATCCCACTAGAGGGGGGAGGAGTGAACTACCCCCCTCCAAGCCTCGAGAGAGGCTTACACCGACGCTTTCGAAAAGCAACCGCTCCAGACCTCGAGACAGACTTGCGCCGTCGCTTTTGACATAGACGCTCACACCGACGCGTCAGAAGACCAACCCCTTCCCAAGCCTCGAGCCAGAGTTACACCGAATGCTATCGAAAAACAACCCTTCCAGACTTACCTAGACCAGCGCTTTAGAGGGGGGGGCTTACTTACACCGACGCGGGCTACAGGCTAGAGCGCGGCATCGTATCAACTACACCGCCGTACTCACACATCAGCCAGACTGCCAGTCAGTCAGTCAGTCAGTCAGTCGGTTAGTCCGTCTAAACAATATCGCGGCCAACCAGTGTTGAAGACTAGACCCAACAAAGGTGGGAGCACGCAGAGGGCTCTCCACCGTCACGGCCCCAACCCACGGGTCGGGTCAGAACGTATATCTAAATCTCACGAGTGGGGTTGGATCGGGCCGGGACGGGACGGGTCGGATCGGCTCGGCAAAGGAGGTTTTCAAATTCTCAGGGATCGGGTCCGGTCACCATCACCCGACCCGGCCCGACCTGACGCGCGAGGTTTGGCCCGACACCCATCTATAGCCCTGGGAAGAAGGAAATACCTAAAAGGGCGATGCGATCATACAACTTGAACAGCAGACAAAATGGCGGAGAGGAGCGTAACCGGTCTTCAACACCTGAACCCCCCCCGCCCACACGAAGAATCAGGCCCCTGCTCCCCCCCCCCCCCCCCCCCACCTCCCTCGATGAATCACGCCTCTGTTCGTGGCCGTAACTCCTCGGGCAACTCCTGCTCCTCTAGCCAATCGCCGAAAGCGTCCAACCGTTGAGCCTGTGAGTCAAAGCGAGGACCGAATAGCGAGCGAAAGCGATCGGAGGGTGTGGGGGGGGGGGGGGGGGGGGGGGGGGCGTACTCATTATCATGCATGGCCGTAGCCGTATGACCACAGACCCTCGCACCCCTGCAATGCCGGCACAGACCACGCCGGGTTTATCACCGACCAGGCAGACATTGCTTGCGCCAAGCGCAAAGCGCCGTGAGGTGTTGGGCGAGTCGCATGAAGGGTAAACTGCATCCTACTAATACCAAGAACCGCCTTCGAGCCGGGTTTTCTCGCATATGGACACAAGGATGACAGCATCAATGAGTTCGTTTTTTTTTCTGGTGTGGCCACCTCCAAGAGACAGCAATGGGTTTTACTATGTACATACCGAGCGGGCGCCTTCTTACCGTCTACAGGAAACAGACCACAAAAAAAAAAAAAACAGGAAAACAGATCCGTTCCAACTAACCATTCTTCGCGAACCCCCTAGCGCTAACCAATGCTTCCGTCGGGCCTGATTGGGTGCCTCAAGGTTAGCATTACGGCTACATGCATTCGTACCGTACCACGGTGTCGAACCAGTTGGTAAACCACAATAACTCTCCCCTTCCTGAACTGTTAGAGGCGTCTCTACTAGGCGTACGAACGGTGCTCCGTCTCGGAAAGGATGCGCGGTAAATGGTCAGAGGTAAGGCAGGCAACGAATGAGTACACGCACCACCCCCCCCCCCCCTCCCCCCCCCCCCCCCCCCCTCGGCCCTCAACCGACCTCTTCTTTGTCGTCCTCTTCCTTGACGGTGTAATTGGTCACGCCGTCCCAGAAGTGGCAGGATAGCTTTCGCCCGCCGAAGAAACGGCCATCGAAGGCCTTGATGCACTCTGAAGCTGCGTACGCCGTCCCAAACTGCCCGCGCGGAAAAATAAGAAAAGAAAAAAAAAAAGAAAAAAAAAAGGGAAAAGTGGTGACGCCACGTCACGCGACGTTGATGATGGCACGAGGGGGAGGGAGGGAAGGGGGCAAGGGAGAGGTTGATGGTGTTTTTCGAGTAACGCCACGACGGTGCCTTTTAGGGGTGATGCCTTACCGGGGCGGTGCCTTACAGAGGTGGTGCCTTGTGGGGGCGGTGCCTTACAGAGGCGGTGCCTTCTAGGGGCGGTGCCTTACAGGGGCGGTGCCTTATAGGGGTGGTGCCTTACAGGGGTGGTGCCTTACAGGGGTGTTCCCATACAGAGGCGGTGCCTTACAGGGGCGGTGCCTTATAGGGGTGGTGCCCTACAGGGTGGTGCCTTATAGGGGCGGTGCCATGTAGGGGCGGTGCCTTATCGGGGTGGTGCCTTACAGGGGACGTTACCACCACTTTTCTGACCGGTTGAGTTCCTCCGTCCGTGAGCAGCTATCGGTTTGTAGAGCCGTTTTATGAGTACGACGTACATGGATTGTTAAATATTGGTCGGGTTGTACGCGAACAAAGCTCTTCGGAAATTTCATGCTCCGGGGGTGATATGTTGATTTTGAGCTCAGAAAATATTAAGGCACCACCCCTCAAAGGGTCTTATTGCGCAGCAACATATTTCATGGCATCCTGGGGACACACGTAAAAAAAAAAAAGAAGAGCGTGAGCTCACTATAGTTCTCTTGTCTATACCGTATGTCGATGTTTGGCCACGTGGCCGTTGGGATACTTGCAGTGCAAGAACAAAAACAAAAAAACTTCGAATCTAAATATCATATTTGGGTTCCGTACTGTAATGTAAGGGCGGTTAACATGCTAGTGCAGATCCTGTAGTTTGGACGTCTGTCTGCGCTGAGCGAGATTGATCCAGTACGCAGTGTTTTGTTCTACTCTGCTAAACGAGCAACTTAACAACCGAGCAACTAACTTAAAAAACCTACAAGCCAACCAATGGACCAAACCCACCGACCGACCAACCAACCATTGAACCGACTATCCCAACAATCAACCAATTGAACAACAACCAACTAATCAACCCATCAACCAACTAACCAACCAGTCGACCGGCCGACCAAGCAACCAACCAACAAGCTATCCAAAAGATACGAACCTTGATCGCCACGGGACCCTTAAGGTTGTTGGCGGAGACGGTGGTTTTCTCCACGGGACCCCTTTTATCACTCTGCACCAACCATCCATACCACCGTGCCACCCCTCTGGCCCACCATCCAACCAACCAGTCGGTCAACTGACCAACCAACCAACATACCAACCAATTAAACCAACCAACTAAACCAACCAACCAAATGAACCAACTAACCAATCAACGAACTAACCAACCATCCAAACCAACCCAACCAACTACACAAGTCATCCAACCAACCAACCAACCAGGCTTCTCAAAAGGCACGAACCTTGATGACTACGGGGCCCTTGAAGTTCTTTGCGAAGACCGTGATCTTCTCCACGGGACCCAGTTTTCCACCCTCCTCCAGCAGGTCGGCCTCAAGCTCCTCGCCGAATTTCTCGTTCGCCTGCCCCCGAAAAGACAAAAAACAAAACAAAACAAAAAAACACGAAAAAAAAATCAGATCAGAACATGGACGACAGAAATTGATACGAAGGCCTCACGCTCCTCGCCGAACGTCTCGGTCGTCTGCCCCCGGAAAAACAAAAAGGCAAAAAAACACGAAAACAAAAACAAAAAACACGTACCTGGTAAAAATTTAGATCAGAACATGCACAACAGAAATTGATACGGGAGGCCTCAAGCACCTCGCCGAACTGCTCGTCCGTCTGCCCTCCAAAAACAAACACACACGGAACATACCAGGGATACGCGACACCCAAAACCCAAAGGTCAGATCAGAAGCGCACTACAGTACCATTAGAGAACTTGATCGTATCAGAAATTTGTTTCATAGTGAGAGTTTTTTCCCTCGATACCCTTTTGGAACTGCAGTTCCGTTTTAGGGACAAACCACTCTGTTGATAAGTACCAGGTAGTTCGTGTGCCGTTTACTAGGGACAAACCACTCAAGTAATTAGTACCGGGTAGTTTAGTTCCCAAAGCGGGACTCTGCAGTCCTAAAAGTCCACCTGCCTAACAACACCAACACCAACATCAACATCAACATCAACAACATCAACAACAACATCAACAACAACAACAACAACAACGACAACAACGACGACAACAACAACAACAACATCAACATCAACAACATCAACAACAACAACAACATCAACAACAACGACAACAACGACGACAACAACAACAACAACAACAACAACAACAACAACAACAACAACAACAACGAATACACAAAACTCATCAGAAATTCGCAACAGAAAATGGGATACCAGGTATATCCTGTCCGGAATGGATACGAGTATCAGATGATGGATACATATCATAACTTGGTATCAGAAAAATCACATCACACCGAGAGAAGATTGAAGGGGGCATGAAAAACGAGGTCTACTGTGTGCTTTCCCATCTCCGGTAAAAACTCAAAACCAAGCTCATTGCCCCTAAAAAAGTCGCATCGTCTGGAAAAAATCCAGAACAAAAATAATAAACGAAGCACACACACAAAATTCGGGTCAGAAAAACTTGGACCATAAGATTATATCAATACGAACGAGTATCAAAGCCCGAACGTCTAGTGAGTTCGCTCAAAACAAACAAAAACCGACAACAGACACACAAAACACAAAATTTCGGATCAAGACCTGCCAAAGCAGAAATTTGCAACTCGTAACTTCAGTTAAGCAACGCCGCCCACAAGCTGAGGTACGGGAATTGAGGTCAAATTCAATGCGGCGCGATATGACTCGGCTCAACCACCGCGTACAAGGTTTGTGTTGGCTTCTACCTCCGTCTGCTGAAATGTTGCGTATAAAATATTCATGTTGATAGTACACACGACAAAAACAAAAACAAGAAATAAACAAAACATGAACACAGAAATTGAAAATGGACACGTATCACAAAAGTATCAGATTCACTCTTAATGAGGCGGCTCACTGTTGACTTACGTGCACAAGTAGTCGTACGCCCCTACAGAAACCGAGTGGCCTGGCACGCTCTGTAGTATCGGTACACAGCAACATCGTCGTGTTTTCGAGTGTCTCAGGGAAAGAACAAAATGTGAAAAAAAAAAACACACACACGGCCTTTTTAAGGACAAATACAACACGCGTAACGTAGCGTACGTACCTGGTGCTTCATTCAGAGTTGAAAAACTCTTGCAGAAACACAAAGGATATAAAATCGCCACCTCCCTCCCCCCCCCCCCCCCGTCCTCCTTGCTCCGTCTCGAAAGGGATGCAGACCAATGGTCAAATGATCGAGGCAAACAACAAATGAGTACCCCCCCCCCCCCCCCCCCCGCTCCCCCTTCCTGGTCGGTGAAAACCCGACACGCTCCGTCTCGGCATTGTAGGGATGCGAGGGTCTATGGTCATACGACTACGGCCATGCATGGTATCGAGTATATCTCTCCTATCGAGTACACCCCCCCCCCCCCCCCCCCCTTCCCAATCCCTCTCAGCCTGCCTGTCGAAAATAGAAAGACAGATTTTACTGTTCATCTCGACACCCATTTTACGCACCACCACTGATACTGCTGTGCACAACCCTTCCAGGAAGGCCGTCCCATTTCGGGGATAAATCGCTTCAAATATACGAAGTAGGCGGTTTGCCCCCAAAATGGACCCTGAAAGGGTTTTAAGCAAACCACGAAATCTCAAAAAAAAAAAAAAAACTACCGAGCGAAAATCGCGCATCGCCCTGTCAACAACTGCATCCCGCACCCACGTTTTCCGTTCTCATGTACAAATTTTAGTTTTCCTCTTCTTCTTCTTCCTCAGCAGCAGCAGCAGCAGCAGCAGCAGCAGCAGCAGCAGCAAAGAAAAAAAAGTGGGTGATAAACGAAAGGCTTACAAACAACGAAAACAAGTTTGCGACTTGAAAAACAACAGGATGGATGTACGTACCTCGAAGTCGGAGGGTCTGAACATGTTCTCCACCACAACGATCTTTAACCCACCCTTGGTCGCGCCCGTGTCGTCGTTCTCCGCCCAGGACAGGGCTTGCTCCGCCGCCGCCCTCGCCACCTACCGCGCCCGACCGGACGAAGCAGACGGCAAGACGAACAAACGTACGCGCGTCGAACACAAGAAAAGCCAAAGTTCAAAGTTCAACCATTGAAAGCGAGGCATATCCACAGGGAAGGGGGGGGGGGGCGTACTCATTTCTTGCTTGCTTTAGTCATTTGACCATTGACCACGCATTCCTTTCGAGACGGAGGAGAGTGGGGGGGGGGGGGGTACTCGATATCATGCATGGCCGTAGTCGTATGACCATAGACCCCAATATTTTACGAAGCATATCTGGTCCTGACTACTATTACGGGAGACCATATTGAATAGGACCTACGGTACACAAAAAAAACTATGCATTTACCTATTTTTACTGTTAATAATAGTATTTAGTAATATTTACAAGGCGCTTCGCTCCGCGGGCGGCCTACGCCGCCCGCTACGCTCGCTCAGGAAGGAAAAAAGTACATCAAATTATGCGAAGCGAACAGGGGTCCACGATTGAGTTTAGTGTTTTCAAGGATCGTAATTGCAAACCGGCGACTTGATAATGCCAAGAGTCCCGCCGCCATGCTTCAGGAAAAAACAGCTCCGACGTCAGCTTGGATGCCACATATACGCTTCGCGTCGCGGATGTCGTACCTAAGTGCATACACCCCAGGTAGGGTACTACTGTCTGTACTTATTTTCTTCTTTCGATATGCTCTATGTCTGTACTGTATGTACGAAGAAAGCGAAAGCACAGCACGGCACAGAAGCACAAACAATGAAAATGAAACCGAAAACTCGGAAAGGAAAAAAAATCCCCGTCCCCTCTTGTGTAATATTTTTCTGCCTGATTGGAACACCTTACACCCGGTCGAAAAGAAGAAAAGAAAAAATCGCACAGAAGAGCTTCTCTCTCAGCCTCGTACGCCGCCCGCCCCTCTCGCGACCACCTCGCTACCGATTCAGTCCGGGCAAAGATTTTATCACTCTCTGCCACAATCAGCCCCGTCGCCCGCCTCGCGTGAAGCCCGGTGCTCACCGTGGCCGTCGTTCGCCAGCTCGATAACGTTGGTATTCAAACTGCACACCTCCCTCTTTCAACTTCAGCGTGGTCGCAAAAATAAGCACCGCTTGAATATTATCTTGCCATCCCGAACGACCTTTATAAACTCGTACATACTATATCAACAATCATGCATCCCTCGTGTCTCGAGGCACACGCGACGCCTAGGCACGAAAGCAGCGACCGCGCTCCTTGCAACCCCCCCTCTACCCGCCAGCACCCGCTGGCACCCGCGACGGTGCCGGGTCCTCCCGCGATGCCGTGCTCGGAGTACACGCACGCACACGAAACGAAATAAGAAAAAAGGAAGAAATGACCGAGAAAACAAAGAACTGCTGGAAAGGTCCGGCAAGTAATGAAAGGAGGCGGTTTGGAAGTGGGAGCTCTGAGAGGCCAGGGATGCACCAACCGAGCACGCTCAGGGGTTGTGATCTAAGTATGTAGTTCTATTACGGCCCCCCGTAATATTAGCATGTCCCCCAGTATATAATAGTCAACCAACTACTGTTTGGGAAGAACATAGTAATCAGGACCCATCACACACACAGAAACCTAAATATTCCAGCATTTTTACTAAGAAAATTTGGTCCTGATTTCTAGGTTACCCCGTCATAATACTATTACGGGGGACCATATTAATAGGACCAAAGATTGTTAGTAAAAATAGCTAAATATATAGGTTTTTGTGCGCACCGTAGGTCCTATTAATATGGTCCCCCGTAATAACCGATATCAATAATGGTCGTTTCCCGGAGGTGCCGACCGATAAAAACGTAGGTGTTGGGTTTCCACCAATGTACGTCGGAAGGACTGCTGAATGCGGGTTAGACATTGTTTGGCTTCCGGCGGGCCACTCCCCCTCGGCCGGGTAGCAAGGCGGATTTCTCCCGCTTCGTTCGCCTGACTTGATCTAGTCGGAAAGCCAGCCAGCTGGCCATCAGCTGTGGCTTCTTCGCCAGCAGCCAACTTTTACCTACTGAGAAAACCAGCCAGTCGGTTGACTGCCGGCACCACCCGCCCGATTAGTCGTTTACGGTGCCAAGCTGGACGCGAGTCGAAGAGGAAATAAAATGCTGGATTGTTCAGTCCCGCGAGACAAATCAAGACACGTTCCGTTCGTAGTGATGAGGGATGAGGGGCGCCTGCCATGTCACCTCGGATTTGATTCACTACTGGGAGAGAGTACGGCGAGAGTAACAAAGGGTGATGGAGAAAACAAAAGCAAAACAAAAAAAAAAAACAGCAACAGCGACAAAAAAAAAAAAAAAAAAAAAAACTGAAATCGTGCCGAGTCATTCACGGCTCTGCCGCGCTGATCGGGACTACAAGCCACGTTTAGAATCTGGAACAAAAAAACAAACGCAGAGTAGCTCAGACTCTCGGCCAGAGCCAGAGTGGGCGTACTAATTTCAGCAAGAACACTCGTAAAAAAAATCACCTTGACCCGCGCGTCGTTTACCCGCAACCGCTTGGAGTTGTCGAAGCTCTGACCCTTCTGTTCAAACACGGCCTTCAACACCTGCAACGAAGCAAACAACGACAGCAACAAAAGGCCGCAGGAAGCAAGATCAACGTGTTTTGCCTCAATACTAGAGACCGGAGGGGTACAGACGTCCACGCCCGGCACGCGAACAGTGGAGGGCATGCATGCGCACGAACCAGTGTGCCTGTATGCAGTATCCTCTGTCGCACGAGTCCGTCAAGGCTGATGTCGTCTTGACCTTCTTTCTAGTGGCACCGACACCCACGTATTTACCATCAAATAGGTACATACGTATTCTGGGTTAAAAAATTGATTGTCAGGGTAACGCAGCTCTTGTCACACAAACAGCAATCACTTCCAGTACCAATCTCAACGTAAAGGCAAATTATCTGTTTGGAAAATCGGCTGCCCTACATGTATATGATAGGAGGCAAGTCGTGGGGGGTACTATTACGGGGGTCCATAGTTAACAGGACCAAATATTCTTAGTAAAAAGTGTTAAATATATAGGTTTTATGTATACCATAGGTCCTGTTAACTATGGTCCCCCGTAATAGCAGGTACTCTTGAGCGAGATCATTTACAGATCATCGATTCCTACGTGCTCCGTGGCCTAGATATTTCAAGACAAAACTATTCCCGATCTGGTATGATATGAGCTACCGTATGATAGTAGCTCATCATTATCTGTATGATCTATTAATAGGACATGTTTCCTGGGTTAGGCCTGTACTATATATAGACAGCTCCTGCACAAACTCTCACAGCGGCAGGAGAGGAACTAAACCACCTAGATGATCTCGATGATCTAGATGATCTCGATCGTAATCTGTCTGTAGATGGTCCGTCTGAAGTATCAAATGCGCTTTGAAAAGCGCAACAGCGGTGGTGTCCAGGTTTGAGCTTTTTTAACCCTCGGCACCGAGACAGCGCCGACACCAACAGCCACGACAACAACACCTTGGCACAAACATCAACCACAACACCAGCAAAAAACACCACCAACACCAACACCACCAACACCAACACCAACACCAACACCAACGACAACGACACCAACGCTGAACAAGAGCCGGCCCCTTTCCCGCACAACGAAAAAAAAAAAAAAAAAAAACGTCGCCCTGACGCCAAAGACACAAAACACAGGACACGTAGGCGCAGGGCACCCCGCGAGTCGAAACAGAACGCAAAGCACAGCACCGGGCTCGGACCGCGCGGTTCACCCCTCGCTCCGCCCCTCCCGGCATCAAGGGTACCCACATGACGCACCTCGATAGCCACCCCTGGCCTCAGCTGGCCCTCATGAAGTACGTTGATGGCCATCTCCACCGATTCTGGCTTAACGTAACACACGCTTCCATCCCCCTTCGGCTGACCTTCGTCGTCCCTAAAATGGGTAAAAACGGGAAGGTCGAAAACTTATTACGGGGAACCATAGTTAATGGGACCTATGGTAAACATAAAAACCTATATATTCAACCATTTCTACTGACAATATTTGGTCCTATTAACTATGGTTCCCCGTAATAGTACATTTTCGCCGGCGGGTGAAACGAAAAACAAAAAGAAAAAAAAAATAAACAAGGGAATCATGCCTGTACTGGTTTTAATAGTAGGCCTTATGGATTTTGGCATTTGTTTCGTGAGCTTCCGTGTTTCGTGAATCTCCGTGTTTGGTTTTTTCGAAAGCGGTCGTCGCAATTTTATTTTGCTATCAAATGGGTGAAAACAGAAAATAGGATAAACACGCATATACGTAGGAGGCCTTTCCTATTTGCTGGTGTTTCGTGTTCACCAGCTACATAGCGGATTTTCGGCTCTTGGTTTGTTTTTTTTTTTCTCCCGCTACAGCAGTCCGGCCTCACTTGTAAAGTTTGATCTTGGGCTGTTGCGTGATGGGGTCCGTCGCGATGATCCCGCACTTGGTGAAGTGCTCTCGAACCTCCTCGGTCGTCACATCTGAGGGCAGCCCTTTCAACAACGACAACAGCACGCCAACAACACACCAACGCATGCGGACAGCAGTGTCAAAGAAGCGACACAGGGAGGGGGGGGGGGGGGGAGGGGGGGAGGGGTGTACTCGACATCATGCAAGGCCGTAGTCGTATATGACCGTAGCCCCTCGCACCCCTGCAACGCCTGGGCGAAGCACGTCGGGCTTTCACAGGAAGGGCAGAAAATTATTGCTTGCACCATGCGTACTCATTCGTTGCTTTGTTGTAGTCATTGAATCGTTGACCACGCATCCCACTCGAAACGGAGCAAAAAAAACAAAAAAACAAAAAACGAAGAAAGCGAAACACGCAAAAAAAACAAAACGGGATGACTACGAGTAGAGGGAACAAAACAAAAAGACGGGAAACAATGAAATCATGCCTCGAAACATCATACTCGCGTATCGCGTATTTCGAAAAGTCAAGAGGGTTTTTGTCAACATCTGAGGACGGAAAGCCCTCCGAGCACAAAAAAACAAAACGGTAAGTGCCCGGTGTAATAAATAAAACAAGGGGTGCAGGGGGGGGGGGAACGGAAAAAAGCGAAAATAAAATAAAATAAAATAAATACAGGACTCTTCACAGGCCAGGAAGAGCTCTTTGAAATGGATCCGGCTGAGTCGAGTCAGGAGGTTTTCAAACTCTCACGGGTCGGGTCGGGTCGGGTTGCGTCGGGTCGGGTCGGGTCGGGGTGTTCCTTACCCGACGCGACCCGACCTGACCCGAAGGCCTTGACACTTGACACGACCTGTGCCAACAATAAAATAAAAAAATAAAATAAAAAGTCGCCGATACACGGCTGTCCAGGGGAATGACAGCTATACGCATATATACGAGTGTACTGCATGAGTGTCGCTTTTGAATCGCCACCGCCCACCGTGACTGAGGCGCAACAGGGCGCGCACACCACAACAGCCGCTCACCCTTGACGTACACCCAGAGGTTCGCGGCCTTCTTATTCCAAGCGAGCCCTCGCTTCTTCTTATTGCTCTTCTTCTTGGCCTTTTTTTGCGCCGCATCCGCCCCCCCTCCCGCCCCCGCCCCCTTCCCATCGCCCTCCGTACCGGTGCCCGCCCCGCCTCCCCGCTCCGCCGCCGCCCCCGCCGCCGACCCCCCCTCACTGGCCGCTGTCGCCGCGGTTTCTCTCTTAGCGTCCTCCAGCAGCTCGCCCCAGTGGGCTGTGTCCGGATCATCATCGCCGTCCAAGCCATCATCCGCCGCCGCTGCTGCAGCAGCCGAAGCCACCGCCGAAGCGGTGGAACCGACCGGCTGCTTTCCGCCCCCGCCCCCCTTGCTTGCTCTGGCCTCCTTGGCTCTAGCCTTCGCCTTCGCCTGCTGCTTAGCCCTGCGGATTTTCCAGGGCTCTTCCTCCTGAGCCGCAAGTATGAATATGGGAAGGGTGAGAGATCGAACAAGAACGGTTTTCAATCATGAGGAGGGGAGGTCGGGCGGGGAGCGGGGGGGAGAAAGGTGGGTGATGGCACACCCCCTCGGACAGACAGACCATGATCTACCGTGAAATGATCTACAGATCCTACATGTTTCCGTTACGATATATTCTGCACGAGCTGGCGATCCTGTAGGCACAGATCCAACCTATTTAGCAAACGTGAGCTGTATGTAGATCGCGTCATGCAGATCACACGTCTCCCACCCAGCAACATTTTCTCCAGACAAGATCATGCTGACCATAATGCACAGGAGGAAGATCAGGGATATATCTATTAATATCTCCGCTGAATGATCTAGATCATGAAAAAGGAGAGAGCTGACCCTGCCGAACCAGTGAAAGCGCTTTGAGCGCCGCGGCCGTATCATTGCATCGCCAAGCGTTGAGAAGGGTACGCTGAGCTTTCGTTTTGGAGCCAAAAAAATACTCCCCGATTGATGTCGCTTCTCAACTCAGCTCAGGAACTACCCTTGCACCGTGTTTGTTTTTACAGTCGCTTTTCTTTTACAGAATCTATCTTTTACAGAATCTACCTGCGTACAGCAAGCAGGCCGGTAGGGCCATGCATGGGACTGAAGATTACTCATCGAGCCTATGGCGCATCTTTCCTCAAAAGCCAGTTCTGGGTGAGACATGCATACATACCTACAGCAGTACAGCTCTTCAAGTGAGTACCATTTGCATGGCGGTATTACACCCCTACCGACTGCCGCGGGGGGGGGCGGGGGGAGGCAGGCCTTTACACACACCCCCCCCCCGATCTTCTCGACGAACGATGACGTACCGTACATCACACGGGCGATCACACAACACAAACCACCATCTGGGACCATTTTTCGAGCCGACTGTTTGTCCACAAAACAAGGAGGCGGGGAGGGGGGGGGGGGAGGGGGGTACGTACACGCATCCAATAATGGTGGTGGCAGTGGGGACAAATCTCGTCGAGATATTTCAGTACGTAGACGCTGCCTCGCTCGGTGCTCTTCTGCACTACCCCCGTTGTAAAAGAGAAAATCCGCTTGGAAGTTCACTCAAAAGGGGGTGTGCTATCTTATCACACGGGTGATACCTACGTTACGTATACGGTGTAGGTCTTGCATGAAGCGAGGACACGGTACGAGTACCGAGGCGGGGGTGGGGGGGGGGGGGGGCGTCTGGCGCCCGACGTCTCCGGCAATGACGTATCGGAGACGCGATGTGGTGTGGTTGTCGAAATCCCACTACACCAATACGATACGTTAAAACATGCCACTGCAAAGAATGGAGGCATTGCTGACATTGACCGTCACCCGGGATAGCCATGCACAGCGGACCGAGGGGGAAACCCCACGCTTTTCTTGGCGATGGGTGCTCGTTGCGGCCGCTGACAAGCACGGGGCTACAAGGAACGACGAAACTGGCGGCAAAAACAGCACCAACGACACCCGCAACACCAGCAACACCTACCAGGTACACCACCAGCGTCAACACCAACACCGAGCACCAGTACCACCGATGCCATCACTACGTGTACCACCAACACCGACAAACACCGGCAACACCAACACCAGCGTGAACACCCTCACCAAGTACCAACAGCAGTACCACCAACGCCATCACTGCAGTAGCATCGACACCAGCAACGCCAACAACACCAACCCCACCACCACCACCACCACCACCACCACCAAAACCAACACCAACAACAAAAGCACCACCACCACCACCACCAAAACCAACACCAACAACAAAAGCACCACCACCACCACCACCACCACCAAAACCAACACCAACAACAAAAGCACCACCACCACCACCACCACCACCACCACCATCACCACCACCACAAAGACCAAACAACAAAAAAGCCGCCAGTCACCTCTTCCTCTTCCTCTTCCGACTCCTCCTCCCCATCGCCCTCCACCTGCTTCCAGTCCCCCTTCGCATCGTCCCACGCGAACTTCGTGCCGTCGTCGGCCATGAAGCTCCTCTTGCTCTGGTCGCCATGACGGCACAAAGGATGCGGCAAAAGGGGCGACACCAGAACGTCAGAGATAAAACTTGAGTACTGTTGTACAGTTGATTCTACTACGGGGGACAATAGTTACTAGGACCAAATATTGCTAGCAAAAAAGGATAAATATATAGGTTTTTATGTATACCATAGGTCCTACCAGGTATTAGCTATGGTCCCCCGTAAAAGTGGGTGGGGGACATGCTGCCCGCGCCCCTGTCGTAGATACATGCCTCCCTTGCGTTGTAGGTAGGTATATACGTATATAGTTTGGACATATCGAACTTTTGTTTTTGGTCGCTCCCCCACATCATGCAGTGGCCGATGGAACCTACGACGAAAGGACGTCAAAAATACAAATTACAACGAAAGGAAAGGACGGCCGGAGGACGACTTAACTCTTTTCTTTTCGTGTCTATCTGTACGTTCCACCAAGCGCACACAGCGGTTGGCGGCAGTTGCAGATACCAACCTGTGCGAGTTTCCTGCAAGAGCGAGAGCTATAGTGCTATCCCGTCTTAAACCCACTCTGGGCGGCACCAACCCTAACCCTAACCCTGAGTACAAGGACCCTGTGGTTCTTTGTACTTATTACGGGGGACCATAGTTAATAGGGCCAAATATCGTTGGTAGAAATGATTAAATATATAGGTTTTCATGTATACCACAGGTGCTATTAACTATGGTCCCCCGTAATAGTACAATCTAAACGGTCCGCCTGCAGTCCCGTTATGGGGACAGACTACTTAGAATTAGAGTGGTTTGTCCCCCAAAAGGGGACTGCTGCAGTTGTAAAACGGTTGAACTCACTCTGGGCGGAAACATAACGACCGTTTGGATATTTGGAGCAATATCTAAACGGTCCCCATATCTTCTCAACCCCACTCTAGGCGGAAACACAACGGCCGTTTGGATATCTGGAGTAACGTCTGGACGGCCTCTATATCTTCTCAAACCCACTCTAGGCGGGAATAATAAGACCGTTTGGATGTTTGGAGAAATATCTGAACGGTCCCTATATCTTCTCAAACCCACTCTGGGCGGAAACATAACGACCGTGTGGATATTTGGAGTAATATCTAAACGGTCATTAGAAATTCACAAACCCACTCTGGGCGGAAATATAAGGATTGTAAAAAAAAACATCTGAATCTAAATGTCCTCACATTTTCTAAAACCGGTCTGAGTGGAAATCTAAGGATTGTCGTGATATCTAAACGGTCCCTTCCACTTTCTTAAACTTACTGCGGGCGAAAAACTTGAGTATTTTGCAGAAGTATACAAACGTTCCTGATATCTCCTTACACCACCTGAAGGGCGGAAGTAGAATAGAACCGTTGGGGTATTTGTAGTAACATATACTGTAAACGGCCCTCGTACTTTACGTCCGAAATGGGCACCTCTTTCGTCGGGGGGGGCTCGTAGGCAGGCTGCCCCTCCTCGTCGGCCTCGAAGACCATCATCTCCGAGGCCCCCGGCCTCCCACCGCCGGCATCCCCTCGCCCGCCTCCTTCCTCCTCCTCCTCCTCGTCCTCTTCCTCGTCCTCCTCCTCTCCGCCTTGAAGCAGCGACCTCAGCTCAGAAACCTGTTGCACGATATACAAACAGAAAACAAAATAAATAAATAAATAAATAACAAAAAAAATAACAAAAAAATGACAAAAAAAAATAACGAAAAAACAAGAAAAAACGGAGCAGGGGGGCGGACTCGATGTCGCGCATGGCTGTAGTCATACGGCCATAGAAGGGACGAGGGGGGGAGGGGGGGGGGGGGGGGGATGTACTCGATATCATGCCTAGCCGTAGTCGTAAGACCATAGATCCTCGCATCCCTAAAATGCCGGGACGGAGCACGTCGGGGTTTTCCCCGAACAAGCAGACATTGCTCGCACCACGCGCGAAGCGCCGTGAGGTGTTTCGGCGAGTCGCGTGAAGGGTGAGCTGCATCCGGCTCAGAACCGCTCGTGAGGCGGGCTTGCACATGGGTGGCAGCTTGAATGAGTTCATTTATTTTCCGGTGTGGCCACTTCGGGGCGGGGGGTGCACTCGATACCATGCACGCCGGTAGTGGTATTAACCATAGACCCTCGCATCCCTGCAATGCCGGGACGGAGCACACGGGGTTGTCACCCACCAGGCATAAATTGCATGCACCAAGCTCGAAGCGCCGGGGGGGGGGGGGGGGGGTGGAGGGGGCGCTGAAGACTACTCGCGGATACAGTCTTGCGCTGCAAAACAAGTTTGGAGGTTGAAAAAAAAAAAAAAAGAGGCAGTGCTCGAATGCAAAACTAACACGGGACAGCCTGCGCGATCAGGGGAATTTGATGCTTCTGTTTGTCCGTATACAAATAGGACACACCCCGCCCCCAAGGGTTTCCAATGCCCCGGTACACTTACCGCTCGGTCCTACGTACCTCCCACTACCGTAGTCTAGAGCTACAGTATGTTTGCGACCAAGAACATTGGGTGTTTCCACTCTGCCGTACCTCGCCGAGGGGTTTCCAGTCCCCCAACCCCGTGGTCCAGGCCATGGTCATGCCGTCTACCTGCCCCCGGCGAAGCAACCGCGACAGAGCCGCCGCGCTCACTGGCCTACGAAAAAACAAGGGCAAGTACGGGCAAGCGGTGTGGGTGCAGGTGCTGGTGTTAGCGTTGTCGGAGTTGTAGTGGTGTTGGTGTTGTCGGAGTTACTGTGGTGTTGGTGTGGACGTTGGTTTACTTTGGCGCTGGTGCTAGTGTTGGTGTTGGTGTTGGTGTTGGTGGTGTTGGTGTTGGGAGTGGTGTTGGTGTTGGTTTTGCTGGTGGTGGTGGTGGTGTTGCTGTGGTGTTGGTGCCGATGGCAGCATTGGTGTTTGTGTTGGTGTTGGTGGCGGCGTTGGTGTCGGTGCTGATGCGAGTGGTGGTGATGGTGGCGGTAGTCGTGGTGGCAGTCGTGGTGGTGCTGGTGTTGACTACTGGTATGATGTTGGCATTATTGGTGTTGGTATTGGTAATGTGCGTGATGTTGTGTTGTTGTCGCGGCGAGGTGGTGGTATAACCACTGTTGGCCTCGGTAGCAGTATCAGTATCCGTGTCGGTGACAGTATCAGCTTCGGTGTGGGATGGTGTTTGTGTCGGTAATGGTGTCGGTGTCGGTATCGGTATCGGTATCAACTACGGCATCGGTAACGGTGTTAGTAGGGCTGTCGGTGTCGGTGATACCCGTGTCGGTATCGGTACCGGTACCCGTATTGGCATCGATATCGGTTTCGGAATCGGTATCAGTATCGGTATCGACATTGATGTCGGTTTCGGTTTCGGCGTTAGGGTCAGTGTCGGTGAGGTGTCAGTTTCGGTTTTAGTGCCAGCATCGAAATCGGTATCGGTGTCAATATCGATATGGGTGTCGGTATCGTTATCAGAATTGGTATCGGTATCGCTATCGCTATCGCTATCGGTATCGGTATCGGTATCGGTATCGGCGTCGATATTAGTATCAGCAAAAATCGGTGTAGGTTTCGGTGCCCAAAACCCTCTCTTACCCTTGTTGCTCCGAATTCTCCCCAAGGTAAAGCCAAGGCGTGGCGGCGAGGTGGCTCAACTCTCGGAATGCCTCGATCTGGCAAGCGACGTAAACCAAACACGTAAAGCGGAAGGCATCCAGCGACGCGGTAGTTAGCGGGACGGTTAAGTTTCGTTGGGTGGGGCGGAGCGGGCGGGGGGGCGTGCGGGGGGGGGGGGGGGGCGATGGGCGGAGAGGGGTAGTGGTGGGCTTCCCAGTGGATGGAGGGCGTGTATTGTTTGTTCTCTGAGTGCAGTGCGATATTTAACCCGTGAACAAATAAAACTGCATCCACGTTTTTGGTAACAAGCTGCTTAAAATTAGCTTAGGACAACCCAATGCAGTACCCCGTACTTCCTCTCCGTCAACAGAATGAGTGGGCTCCCCGTGGAGCAGTACAACGAGCACGCCCGTGCTTGATATACATGGTACCAGAACGCAGTATTGCAACTTATTCTGAACATCGACCACATCACTTTCGTGCCAAACCTACTATTAAATACTACTCCGACTACTACTACTACTCCAACTACTACTACTGCTGCTACTACTACTACTACTACTACTATGAATACTGCAACATCTACTACAACTACAGTGCAGCAACTACAACTACCACCTACTGCTACTATCGCTACTGCCACAACACTGCCACTAAAGTACACGACACCACTACATCCCTAATACTACCTACCACACGTGCAAGCGTTCCCTTCCCACATACGTATATACGTTCACCAATCTTACTCTCCGTTCGCTTCCGTTTCCTGTATCGGCAGACACATTATCTAGATACCATGCTATCGAAAGAGAACGATACGCACCTATCACAGCAGAGAGCAGGGAAAAAAACAGAGGAACGCGATCACACCACAGCATTGGCCCTTCTACAACCCCTAACATTCGTCCTACTGTACTCTTAATACGAGTGTTTCGCCCCTCAAAAGGGAGTGCGGGGGTAAAGCGATCAACCCACCCACCGACCGACCGACCGACCGACCGACCGACCGACCGACCGACCGACCGACTGCTGTTACCACCTTCACACGCGGGCGGGATCAAAGTAGGCACGAGAGAGAACACCATAACAAGGGAGAGCCATCGAATTGTCACATGCTCCCCTGTCGAATCCCGAGAGAATGCCGCATATGTCCGGGGATGTAAGGGACCGCTCGAGCATTCACACGCAGTATTCGCATGAACACCAAACGGTTCTTACATTTCCGGTCAGACCGGTAAGGCTAGCAGCGAGGCGATCAGGAGAGACCAACCAACCTCCTCTACAATCGGGTACAAAACACCACAGCCATCAACACTTGAACTTGGGGTTGAACAAAACAATTTACAGCAGTAGTACCGAATAATACTCACCCACTTCATACTCGCCGAGTATTTGGGGCCCGGGTACCCGGGTACTCGATTGCTCGGTTTAAACGAGTATCCGGGTCCCCGTTGATTTACCTTGGAAATCCAGGAGATGGCAACTTATCCTCCCGTAAATGACGTCTCGTGGATAATATTTGGTGCAAATTCTCGAGGAAATCATTTTCGAAATGGAGAGTCTGTCTCCTGCCTCACATTCACACCATACTAGAGGTGTTCCCCTTCTGTTAACTACCCCGGTACTCGCGAGTATTCCCCGGCTTGCTAATACCCGTCACGGGCACGAGTAATACTCCATACGCTCCGAGCATTTGGGCCTCGGGCACTCGGGTACCCGGCTGTTAGGCGGGTAGTCGGGTGTTTTACGGGTAGTCGCCGTAAAACGGGTACCCGAGTACCCGTCCGAAATGCCCGTAAATACTCGCGAGTACCCGGGTATTTTTTCCCCGAAGTTGGCGGGTACCAGTCCAAGACGGGTACTCGTCGGGTAACCCCTGCGCCGCAGTCCCGTTTTGGGGACAAACCACTCGAATGCATTCCCGTTTTGGGGGCAAACTACTCAAAATTTGAGTGGTCTGTCCCCAAAACGGGACTGCGGTCTCTAAAAGGGTCAAGATAGCACACCCCCTACAAGTTGTGCGAATTTTCAGATGCGAGTTTATCCAGGGAGTACACAAATACAACGAAAATGGTAAGGGGTTTGGAACATTTCGTCGACATCTTTCCGTATAGACATATCGTTGAGCGCTTACACTTGCGTCCCCGTCGACGAGTGAAAAATCAGCGAGGAAACTCGTCGGAGAGGGTGTGCTATACTTATCACGCTGGTGATGCGGGTGTGTTAACTTATCACACGGGTGATACCGCTGTGTTATCTTATCACACGTGTGATACGGCAATACTCGTCAAAGGGTACCAAGCTTGAGGCAGCAGTATACGCCCCCTGAACATACACAAGTCGCGACGTATTTCCTCAGAGCGACGCTCGGGTTTGGGTTTTCCCGCCAGCAGGCGGTATGCGTGTGCTAGCTCCATGGATAGTGTGATGACTGCCTTGTATCGTATGTATAGCCACGGGGGTTTCAGCAGAAAGTGTACGACTTCGGTCAGAGATCGGAGATCAGAGATCAGAAATCGGATGCCAGAGATTGGGCATCGGAGATCTCATAGGTCAGGGATCGGAGATCACACGAATCGGAGATAAGATATTGGGCATCGGAGACTAGAGATCGTACTGGTACCAGGCAGATCATACAGCACGCAGGTACAGCCGAGGTCTCTATATGCCGCGGTTCGATCTATCACGGGGGGCCGCTTTACTACGGTGAAAAATGCTCGTCACGACGTCAACCCCTCTTTGCCGCGGTTACCGCGGTAAGGAGAGACGGGCCGCGTTTGTCGCCATCCCCGCGCCATATACCACGGTATAGACGCCTCCAACAACAGCGCAAGACGTGCCTGCAGCAGCAGCGGCGCGCAGCAGCAGCAGCCCTACCGCACGAGCAGTTACCCCAATCGCACGAGCAATACGCAACTTTTAAATTTGTATTTCGTTCGTCTCTTTTCTTTTTTCGTTCGTCTTCCGTGTTTCTCTCGTTCAATGTATCTGGACTGCTGGCGTGTTCTATCAAAGAAAACTTTCAAACTTCGCGTTCCCCTTGTCATGGGTAGGTCTTACTCCTACTCTGGTTTCTGTCTGCCCCTTTTTCAACCGTTTTTGCTCCGAACCGCGGTGCGGTTTTTAAATTTCCAGAATTCTACGGCGCCATGCGGGGCGAAATTTAGCTTTTGGCAAAATCGCAAGATGTGGTGCGGTGCGGTGCGGTGCGGTGCGGTGCGGTTAGGCCAAAACGGCGAAAACCGCACCGCACCGTGTACCCGAACCGTAGCAGAGTGCTTCGTTTTAAAGGCCCTACGTACCAGGCACGGCCTTTTCGCGGTTCTTATTTTTGGGAGAGTCGAACGGTGCGGTGCGTTACGGTACGGATTTGATTTGTAAAATTGTACGATGCGGTGCCGATTTTAATTTCTGATAATCCTACGGTGCGGTGACCTGCGGTCAAACCGCACCGCACCGCACCGCACCGCAGAAAAAAACACCATGAAAGGCCTAACTGTTTCCAAATAACGAACGGAAGAAAAGTGCTCGTGGGCCCGTGATTCTGAGTTTCTGCTTCGTACTGCAGTAAATACGGTATCATGTACCTGGTACGTTGTACCAGGTACCAGGTATACCAGGTATATCCAGAACTTGTCGTATGCTCCTTGCTTGCTGAGCGAGAAATACACTACGTAAGACCAAAGTGATATACGTTGGGCATGTCATGGTATGCCTGCCTTAGCTCGTACCAGGTACAGATCATCACTGCTGTGCTGGGGATCTTGATACCAGGTACCACAGGTATAATGTACTACAGCAGTACGTGTAAGCTTCTGCATGCCCCTGCAGCTCATCGCCCCGAAACGTGTATTATTAATATTTAATAGTAGATAGATCACACAGGTCGTACCAGATCAGAGTGCAATGCGCTCACGAACCCAGGCACAACCAGACAACATGACCACACTCTGTATATCACGACAGCGGAAGCATGTGCAGATCGTGAGGATCCTGCAGGTGCCGGCAAGCCCCCCGTGGAAACTTGCACAGATGATGCAGATCCGCCGAAATGATCTGTGTGAGCTGTACAGCAGTAGCGATCTGATCCATCGGGCGTCAAGCGTAAGCGTGCCTCTGGGTTTTGGAAAATAATTAAAGGGGCGACGCTGCTCACCTGTCCGAGCGGCTGCCACTCCTTCATCCCCTGCGACCACGCCATCATGTCCTTGTGCGCGGTCCCAGATCTCAGCAGCTTCAGCATGACACTCTCCGCAACAGGACCGTGTTGGATAGGGTTGATCCCGTCCAGATACATCCACGACAACGTCGATACCATTCCCTCCGTCGGCTGCTGCTGCTGCTGTTGCTGTGCGGCATCCCCCTGGGCAGCTTTCTCCGACTGTGGCAGCTCCTTCTCCTCGACTCCGGTTTCCCCGACACCTTCAGCAGAACGATCGGGCTGTGTACGTGCGCTCGGTTCAGACTGCTGCGGTGCTCCCGGAGTGGCTTCTTGGGGCGTTGTTGGGGAAGCACCATCGAGACCTTCGCCACCGCCAGGGCTGCCGCCGCTGCACCCTGCCGCCTCGGCTTTTGCGGTCGTCTCTAGTTGTTTTTTTTCAGACTCGACCTGGGATTGCTTCATTTCTGCGCTCGGTGTAGAAGTGTCTGGATCTTCGTGGAGAACCATCGGCAGTGCCCAGCTTCTATGGCTCTCTGTCTATGCCGTGCAGTGCTGTGCGGTGTGCCCAGGTGCTCTTCCTGGCCATGATCGCGAAAAAACGAGCCCCGCATACGAATATCGAAACGATACCACTGAAACCCCTCAAAATATGCGGGGCGATTACGCGATTACGTTCACAGAAATAGAACGTAATCTCGACTCATGGTGTACTCGATACCTCGCCGATCGAGCTCAACAGCAGCCTCAGCAGCAGCAACAGCAGCCGGCTTCCTCTTGTGCTGGACTGTGACCTTCAGCTCCAGTGTGGTTCCGTGTGGCGCCTGGAAGATATCGAGCCCTCGAGTTGGTAGAAGCGGCGCGACTAATAATAAACGTCACAGCACCAGCACCAGTACCAGCCATCGTCATCGAATCGTAGCTGGGGGAGGAGCTGGTCATCATCAGGCGTTCAGCATGTCGACTGCTGCTGGTGCTAGTTCTCTCGACAGTGTCGGGGATCACATCCGGCGAGTGGACACGCAAGAATCCCAGGCGGCGCTAGTCAGCAAGTGAGTCAAGCACCAAAATCCGAATTCACATGCATGCATTATTGTTTGTTCGTTTTGAGACCGCGTTCGTACGTCGATGATCGGCCATCTAAAAAAATAAGAAAACGAGATACTGGCCGGCTGTATTTGGAGGGGAGTGTTCCACACTAAATTCAAGTAAACCGCTCTCAAATATCTTACCAGGTATTTCCCCGGAAATACTAGGCCGAGGTTCTTTTTGGGCTCTTTTCTTATGGGAGGGACGTGTATCGTCGAAAAAAACTACTGCTGTATTGCCAGGCACGTGTACCTGGTCTTACCAGCACGTATACACGTTACGTTGTTGTACTTACAGTAGGTGCCTGGCATCTGGTGGTAACTGGTATGATATGCTGCGTGTGGCACGTCGTGTGCCTTTTTCATCTCGAGTGTGGCATTCGAATCTTCGAAGTCATGGTTCTCGTGGATAACTACTACCAGGTACTATTTATTAGTATATCCACTACCGCTGTGCGTACAACAAATACCATGCCCTGGTACCTGGTATGGTGCCTCACATGGGAGGGAAGCCAATCCCTGCAGTCACGTCGAGTTTTGGCTTATTGATACTACTGCTGTATGATACCAGGACTGTACGTGTATACGAACCTTTGGCCTTTCTTTGGCGATGATCATGATGTTATTATACAGGTGGGCCTCGTTGCTGGAACGTTGTTGGCGTCAGCTTCACCTTTCGCGAGCGAGTACGTACGTAGACATTGATCGGGACCGTGGGAGACTGATGGGGCCGTCTTCTGTAGCCGCGCTCGCCACGTATGATGGGATAGCCGGGTCCCTCCTCGGGCGAGGCCTGTGCTGCCCCGTCTGGAGGTTGGAACGAGTTGGATGGTTGAATTGTTGGCGCTAAGGCTGCTCTTATAAGTGGAAAAACAGGGTTGCGGTGTGGTCGCGCCAGATACGGGGCTCGCGCCGCTGGCCACGCTGCGTGAATGGGGAGGAGCAGGAGGAGGAAGTAGGGGTCAGCCGCTTCTCGTGCAGCTGTATACCGAGAGGCCCTGAATGTAGCGCCACCTGCAAAGAAAAGCCCTCGTGCGAGACCGTGGTCGGATTGGTCGAGGCCGCCCTTAAGGCCGGGGATTTTTTTTTTTTCAGTGGAACGCCACCGAAACACGCGGCGGAGACTCACGACTGCCCCTGCCGACCGTGAGCCCCACCAAAGCAGGGGTTAAGGCTAAGAGAAAGAGTTAGTTTTGTGGCTGAGTTTGCTCTGGGACGACGTGCAAGCCAGAATTTGACCACTGTTGTCTGTGTCCCCTCGGCCACCCTAGGATATTATTTTCTAGCGGGGTTTCCAGCCAATATTTGAGCGTGCACGCGACATGCATCCCTGCTGGGGTTGTCACCACATGATATAACTCATGTACGTTTCTGCCTGCGTGTACTTCTGGGAGTCCCACCTACCTGGTCGGGTGCGCAGCGAGGCTGGTCCCGGGACCCCCGCTAAGTTCGGGGGTATTCGGTGTGGAGGTGTGGGTGGCCGCTTTGTTGCGTGCCCCATATATAGACCCTGCACGAGTTATACTTGGCAGAGTGGTGCTGGCTTTGGGAGCAACCCTGCCTCCTTGATGGGCACACCAAGTCTAAGCCGCCTTGGAAAATTGTCGCTATGGGATTAACTCGAGCTGGGCCGCTAAAAAATCGGGATGAGAGCGTCCGCGTTGGGAAGCACGGGAGCACGATTCGGGGGAACTGAAATATACGAGGTCGAGGAAACGCAGCTCCCGAGACCAGAGGGGTCTGGGTGTGACGCGGTCGACTGAGCTGTATTCTTCCCAGCTCCCGCCCCCCTTCTATATCCCGATTTTGTTTTTTGGGGAGCTTTAAAAGCTTGCGATACTTTTACATTGACTGAAGTGGGCGAGACTCATCGAAACACCGTCCTCTCGGTGGAACAGGGGCCGGGGGATTCTGGGAACGTTCCTTGCTCCGGTCCTGATAGAGCCACCGATCCCATCGCGTCGGCCGTCGGTTGTTGATCGTTGCTGTATACCCCTCCCTCCTCGAGGTGCAAAGAATGTTGTTTTTGCTGTCATGTTGTCATGGTATCGTGGTTGTGGGATCCCATAGGAAATCCCAGTGGGATATCCCATGGAATCATGTTTATCCGATGACATCCCATGGGAGAATGGGACATATCTCCACCTCGGACAGGGAATCGACTCCCAGTTGATGATCTAGATATTTCAAGGCAGATATATCATTTACGCCCGATCTTATACATAGGGTCTGGCTGATGGTGTCGATCGGGCCCGGTAAAATCTGCATGACATATCATATGTTTTCCTGGGTTGGATCTGTACTTTTGTGCCATACATATCCTGCACAGCCTCTCACAACGACAGGCGAGGAACTGGATGATCTACTTTAGACAGATCAGATAGTAATAGATCATGAGCTATCCGATGTATATATATCCTACGGGATAAATGAGCCAGGTAAAAATGTGGATCGTTGTCGTGATGCTCCATCCGTCCAACCGGTACTCTCGTGTCGGCGGCTGTTTGTTGTTTGTTGGCTATTGGTTGTTCTCCCCCCTCTCTCCTCCCTCCAGGTACGACAACTTCGTGTTCGACTGCGACGGGGTGCTGTGGGGAGGCAGCCACTCGATCGACGGGTCACGTGAGTCTAAACCACCGCTAGCAAACTCTCTGAACTGAACGATCGATGCGACTGGGCTGGCCGTCCTTCTGTCCTTCCTACGCACCCCGGCAGATAATTGGTTGGCCTCTCTACGCATATGTGTATATACATATGTATATATATATATATTTAGTTTGTTGCTGCAGCCGGCCTTTTTTTTGTCATGCGACCAAGACGGTGCACGCGAGCAGCCCCCCATGCGGTGTTGCTGACGCGGCTGTCCACTATCCAACAGCAGCCTTCAGTAACGGTATACAATATCGTAGTCATGGCCTCTTCCATTCTGGCCGGCTGTAAATTTAAGCCCCGTTCGGGCTATGATCTCAAGATAAAATGTACCCGGGTATGTTATATTTCCGGCCAGAGTGGTTCGAGTACCTAGTACATAGAGAGTACTGCAGGAGCCATCACGCCTTGACAAAGAAAACGAAATTGGTTTGGGTGAAGTTACCTTAAGGGGCGTTGAGTTCGCACAGAGGGTGCGACAAAAAAAAATCAGCTCTCGCCTTTTAGGGCAAAAACTGCAGCCCCGTTTTGGGGACAATCCGCTCAAATTCTAAGTAATTTAGTCCCCAAAACGGGACTGACTGGTCGGTTTTCCCTCAAAGGGTTCACAGCGGTAAGGGCGATGAGGTTGAAACATTGTATTTTCGGGAGCCCCTCTCTCGACCAAGGTCTTTCCGAAAACAACCTTGATGTTTCTGTTATGGCAACGTTAAACCTTTCCGTTCTTGGAAAACGAAAAAATCGAGCGCTGAAAGAACGATCGCACCTACCCCTGTGCGGGCCCGACGCCTCTTTGCCGTATAGAGCTCGTAGTGTAAGGAACCTGGCTTTGTTTTCATTGAAACTGCCATCCATGTGCAAGTCCGCCTCACAAGCGGTTCTTAGTAGGATGCAGCTCACCCTTCATGCGACTCGCCGGACACCCCACGGCGCTTCGCGCTTGGTGCAAAGCAATGTATGCCTGGTCGGTGAAAACCCGACTTGCAAATCCGTCCCGGCATTGTAGGGGTGCGAGGGTCTATGGTCATACGACTACTACCATGCATGAGACCGAGTACATCTCTCCTATGGAGTCCTCCCCCGCCCCCGCCCCTGCCACCGTAAAATAGGTGGCTGTCACTGTCACCGAGACCGTTACATAGGTGAGTGTCACTGTCACTGGGACCTGACGAGTGCACTTACGCAACGGTCGCCTTTCAACACCTCGGACAGATCATCCTACAGATCGTCGATTCTCGCTTCATGGTCTAGATATTTCGAGGAAGATATATTCATGATCTGTATAATCTATGATCTGTATGATCTGCATGATCTGCGTGGTATGTATGATTTGCATGATCTAGTTCATGTTGTCCGGTAGGACCCGTATAACCAGCATGATCTACTACTGTAGCGCGTGTTTCTCGGGTTGAATCTCTGCTGTGCAGATCCCGCAACAACCTCCCACATCGGCAGGTGAGGAACTAGATGATCTATCTGTAGGTGGATAGACCATCATCTATTACGTCCGAGGTGCTGCACGATTCGCCTGACGTATGGGACAAAATCCCGACGGTTTCATGTTTCCGTTGGGGACTCGCGAACCACTATTACACGAAGCTGCACATCGATTACCTTTTTTTTCCTTCGCGGGCTCGTTAGCCCCATACATGTAACTAAGGATCACGACGGTTTCATTTCGCTTTTCTTTTGTTGTTTCCGAAATCTGCTGTTTGTACCATCGTTTCCGTGGGTATTTCTCATCGTGTACAACGAAGTGGACACGGTCAAGGCGCTGAGGCGGGCGGGGAAGCGGACGTTCTTCGTGACGAACAACTCGAGCAAGAGCCGAAGGCAGTACTGCGCCAAGCTCGAGGGCTTCGGGGTCCACGGCGTGGGAGTGGAAGACATCGTCACGTCCGGCTCTGCGATCGCGGGTGAGCAAGCAAACAAAAAAAAAAGGAATGGGTTCGGAGGCGTGCCTCGATATAGGGGTATGGAAACTATTGTCGCACTTTTTTTGTCGAGACATTTTTTACTGCCTTGGCTCCTCAAGGGCTCCGAGAAACTACCCAACAAGGCATGCCTCATTTTTGGGCAATATTTCTCGTTAGCACGTCAAGGCCATGAGGTTAACACTCACGAACAAAAACCAGACCCAAAAACTACGCCCACACGACTCTGCATCTTTCATGCATACTGCTCGCATTGTGGTTATTCCTTTCATGGCAGCCTACGTGAAGACCCGCCATCCCGACGTGCACACGGTCTACATGGTGGGAGAGGACGGGCTCGAGGAAGAGCTGGGGATGGTGGGGTTGAAGATTGCCAAGGAAGAGGCGAGGCCTGCCCCGGGGATGACGGAGGATGAGTTCCGCGAGAACTCGCTCCACCCAGAGGTGCGTCGGTTTCGGGTTCGGTTTTTTGTCTCGGGTTTAGGCTGGATTTGGGATGAATTTGGGCTGGGGTTGGGTTGAAGTTGACTCGGATCGGCTTTGGCTTGACGTGGCTTGGCTTGGCTCGGCTCGGCTTGGTTTATGTTGGGCTGTTTGAGTTCGGCTGGGCTCGGTTCGGTCCACCCAGAGGTGCGCTGATTATGGGTTGCGTTGGGTCCAGTTGGGTTGCGTTGGGTTAGGTTTGGCTCGGCTTAGCTTAGTTCGCTTGGCTTGGCTTGGGATTTTTTAGTTTGGATGGGTACGGATGGGTTGGGTTGGGTTCGATTGAGTTCGGTTGGATTCGATTCGTCTCGGCTCCGTTGGGTTGGGTTGGGATCGGTTCTCGGTTCGGTTCGGTTCCGTCCGTTTCTGTTAGGTTCGGTGCGATCCGGCCGTACTAATGTGGAAGTGGTTTCTGGCTGCTGCTGCTGCTGCTGCTGCTGCTGTCGATATTGCAGCTGCCATGGTTGGGTCGGGGTGGCGTTAGGGGGTGTAAGGGGTGTTATGTCACGCCTGCTGACTTTGCCACTGTGCGATGCTCCTGTCGTTAGGCGCCCTCCACATAAGAGACTCCTCAGCAGCACTCTGTACGCGTAAATGTACCGGCGTTACACCCGGCCTCTGTGGCAAAGCGTACGGCATCAAACAAACACAGCGAAAATCAAGCTATATTATTACTAAGTTGAACTAAACCACGGTCTTGTTTCAACGAACTTGAGCTAAAATAACATTAGACTAACCCGAACTAAGTACACCGAACGGAACCGAACTGAACCGAACCAAACCAATCCAAACCAAAAGACAAAAAAAACGCAAAATAAAAGAAAACAAGCCGCACCAAACCGAACTTAACCTATAGCCCTACCAAGCCAAACAGAAAACCTCCAGGAAGCACTAAAACTAAACGAAACAAATACCTTTCTGACCTTAACCCTAACCTCGCCCGGGACGTGGTGCATCGCTCCCTCCCCCCCTCTCTCCCCCCCTCCCTCTCTCCCTCTATCTCTCTCCCCCCTCCCCTCCCTCCTTCCCTCCCTCCTTCCCCCCCTTCCCCCCTCCCTCTACAACGCCCTCTCCGCCCCTCCCTCCCTCCCTCCCTCCCTCCCTTCCTCCCTTTCCCCTCCCTCTACAACTCCTTCCCCCCCCCCCCATTTCCCCCCCTCCACCCCTCCCTCTACAACTCCCTGTCTGCCCTTCGCCAAAGGTCGGGGCGGTGGTGGTAGGGCTCGACACTTCCTTCGGGTTCCGTCAGATGTGCGTATCCTCCGCCTACATCCAGGGGGGGGCTCACTTTGTTGGCACAAACCCCGACGTCGCTGACCGTGTCGGAAGCCTGCTTATGCCGGGGACGGGCCCAATCTTGGCCAGCATACAAGCCGCCAGCGGGGTAAGAGATGACACGTTAGGTGTTCGGGCAGAGAGGGGGGGGCGGGGGGGGGCGGGAGACCTTTCGAAGTTTTTCCTCCCAAATTTTGTGAGGCTCCCTTCCTCGCCAGAAAGTCTCTTTATACATCTATTATTGTAAATAGGGTGTTCGCGATAATCTGATGTGGTTGGGTCATAAAAAAAAAATTGGTTTGAAAACCGATAAAAGCTTGAGGAAGGAGCTGATTGGGTAAAAAAAAACAGGTGAATCAGATTGTTGCTCCGTTTTGCAGAGTTACCCAACCCAAGAATGCTTTCAGGTTCGTACCGCTTGCAGGTTAATAACGTCATTTTGGTCACATGTTTTTTCTCCACAGCGATTAGTTTTTGTCCGGGGGTTGGGTCTTAGCTGTTGCATTTTGGAAGCAGGACAGCAAGAAACCCAAACCAGCCCGAAATATCCGCCAAAAAGAAACTGTTGGATGCTTTGTGTGCTGCTCTTGTGTGTGTATGTCCCAAACGTGGCTTTTAACCCTTTTAGGACCGCAGTCCCGTTTTGGGGACAAAACACTTAGAATTTGACTGGTTTGTTCCCAAAACGGGACTGCGGTTCTAAAATGGTTGAGGGAAAATCGTACCGGTACGCGTGAACCGATGACGAGCAAGTAAATCCCCCACGCATGGCACAGGTCTGTGTCGAAACGGTTTCACACGTCGGACATATCATCTAAAAATCGTACAGATCATCTACAGATCACTCGGTGATCTAGATCCTTCAGGGCAGAAATTTCCTTGATCTGTGTGATCTATATCACGCTGCCGGGTGGAAGCTGTGTAACCTGCATGATCTACAGCAGGGCGCGTTTCTTGTGTTGGATCTATACTGACAGATCCTACACAACACCTCAAAGCGGCAGGCTACAGTATCCACTGTAGATGATCTAGATTATGTACTGCTGTAGATAGATAAATCGTCATTTGTCCGACCTTTGTGTATGTGTGTGTGTTTTTTTTTTCTTTCGAGTAATCGTTTCGGACCTCAAAGACAGCGATCAATATGTATATATACATGTTTAAACCGTGGTCTATTTGGCGGGGCTCCGTGAGACTGACTACCGTCGACCCGATTTGTTTTGTAACCCCCCCCCCCATTTGCTGGGCTTCGCAAATAGTATTGGTTGAGTGCTTGCCTGCGCATTATAGAACCCGTCGGATTGTTTTTGTAGGGTTGCGCGTGCGGTAGCAACTTTTAGTGTCGGCCATTTTTTGTAGGGGGTAGATAGAGCCCCTCGCTTGTGTGTATCTGACCGCAACGACTTTTCTTCTTTATTTTTTATTTTTTGGACCCTCGTGAGATTTCCACCGCCCCCCCCCCCCCCCCCAATCCACTTCCTCCCCCACCACCCCCAATCCACCCCCTCCTCCCCCCCCCCCCCCGCCTATTTTTTATGGATTGGGTTGGCATCGGTTGGCAACGATACTGTAAAACATGCCGCTCACTACTTGAGCTAGACAACCAGGGTGCCGTTTTTTTTTGCAGGTCGGTGACAGCTGGTTATCGAGTTAGATCATTTGTGCGAGGTGAAGAACCTTTTCTCCGCACAAGCGGGAATGATCGTATCGCGCAGTGTTGATGGAAAGGCACCCAAGAGGCAGTTACACAGTACTCCCGTTGCTGTCTCTGGAAGCGGCTACACCGAAAATTAAATTAAGTCATTGAAGCTGTCGTCCATATGCAAGTCCGCCTCACAAACGGGTCTTAGTAGGATGCGAACTCACCCTTCATGCGTCTCGCCGGACACCTCACGTTTCGCTTCGCGCTTGGTGCAAGCAATATCTGCCCGGTCGGTGAAAACCCGACATGCTCCGTCCCGGCATTGTAGGGATGCGAGGGTCTATGGTCCATACGACTACGGCCATGCATAAGATCGAGTACATATCTCCTATCGAGTGCCCCCCCCGCCCCCGAACCCACCCGTTTATCCCTCCCCCCCCCCCCCCATCCCCTCTTTGCCTACCCCCCCGCTTCCTCCTCCTCTTCTATCGCTCACTCACTCACGCTCTCTCGTACGCACGCACGTACCCACGCACGCACGCATGCACGCGGGTAAAAAAATCCGATTGGCCCGGTCCGTTGCTGTCCGCTGATGCAGATAGCGCCCGTGGTAGTTGGCAAGCCCAACCCCCTCCTCATCCGGCAGCTGATGGACCAGAACGGTCTCGCGGCTGCGGCAACTCTCATGGTGGGAGACAGGCTGGACACGGACATCATGTTCGGGAACGCCGGAGGGGTTTCCAGTGCCCTCGTGCTGACGGGGGTCAGCGAGATAGGGGACGCGGTGGGACTCGCCCCCGGGGGTGACAGCACGCCTACGTATCTGTTGGAAAAGTTGGGGGATTTGCTGGCCGCCGCAGAGCTGGCCGCGGCCGCTTTCGAGGCGCCGGGGCTGGAGAAGCAACCCACGCCCGCTGCTAAGATTTGAAAAAGCCTGGCTAAAAAATCTAGGAGATTTTGTCTGCCTTGGAGGCGGAGGCGCAGCTGGAGGAAGGCTCTCCTCCTTCTTCATCGCTCGTTTCTGATATGCGCTCGTTTCTGATATGTGAAGACCGTTTCTTAAGATTTTGAAGCTTACTCTGAGAGACTTGCGTTGCCTTGGGCTGAGGCAAAGCTGGAGGAAAGACCTCCTTCTTCTTCTTCTTCGCTCGTTACGTAAGCTAGGAAGCCCGTTCTTATGGTGTGAACCCCGTTTCTAAGATACGAAACCCGTTTCTTAATATTTGAAGCTTGTTTCGAAGGTATGGAGTCCGTTTGTTAGGTACCAGGCCCGTTTATTGATACGTGATTACCGTTTCTAAGATATGTAGCCTGCTTCGAACATATGAAGCCCGCTCCTTAAGCGATGAAGCCCGTTTCTCAACTTATGATCTCCGTTTCTTAACATATTGAAGTCCGCTTCTAATAAAGTGAAGCTAGTTTTTTTTTCTTATATTTGAAGCCCGCTAATATCGGGAGATTTTGTTTTTTTTGGCTGGAACAAAGCTGGTGGGAGAATCTAGTCTTCTTCTTCTCCCGTCGCTACGATTTGAGGAAATGTACTATTAATATGAACATTTGAAGCCTCCCATAGTTGGGAGATTGTGTTGCCTTGGGCCGGGGCAAACCTGGTGAGAGGAATGTCTTTTTATTCCCTTGCGTACACAGCGCTGCTCAATGCAGCTCGGGCCTTGTGCGTTCAACTTTTGAGACCACAACAACAGCAGTAAATTTCTCGATTTTCTGACTGGCCCAGTCGATTTGGAGAGGAAAATACCCTCTGGTAAACGGGTCCAATCGATCTTGAGCATTCCTGGCATAAGGTTCCAATCGATGTTTTGAATAGGAATGTGCTTGTACCTGGTACTATATACGTGGGTTTTCCTTCTTCTTCGCCTGTACCAAGGGGGGGGGGGGGGGAGGGGTCGATACACTGCTTACACTCTCGTACATTAACTACAGTGAAGAACACAAATTGCACACTCACGCTCAAGTCGTATTAATAGTGAGTCCGCGCAGGGCTTGCGCGTTTGTTTTTCTCGACGACGGTATGTGGAGGGGGCTAATAAAGTCGAACTCTATTTTTTCGGAGGAAGTACTCTGTCGACCGTACCAGATATTTTCCGAAAACCCCCTTCGATGTTATTGAGTTGTTGATGCTGTTCGGCAGTAGGTACCATGGTAAGTAGGAGAGCAGGTGTTGGCAACCCTACATATTTCTTCTCGTTCTGGGAAACGTCGAGCGCTGAAAAACGATCGCACCCCCAAGCGCGAATCCAACGCTCTTATGTTACGGTCCAGAAATAAAGTTGCCTTTGAACCCTTTCAGGGCAAGCCGCTTATTTATGTGCAGTAGTCCCCTTTTTGGGGACAAACCGGTCAAGTTCTACATACAAGCAGTTTGCCCCCAAAGCGGGGCTGCGCATAGACAAGCGGGTTTGTCCTAAAAAGGGTCATACTTTTAGGACTGCAGTCTCGTTTTGGGGGACGATTTGGGACAAACTACTTGGAATTTGACTGGTGGTGTCCCCGAAACGGGACTGGAGTTCTAAAAGGGTTTATCCCTATTCGAACCGCAGTCCCGTTTTGGGGACGAACTACTTAGAATTTGTGTGGTTTGTCCCAAATTGTCCCCCAAAACGAGACTGCAATCCTAAAAGTATGACCCTTTTTAGGACAAACCCGCTTATTTGTCCCCACAGTGGGAAGTACGGTTCAAAAGGGGTTAAGGAGTTAGTGTAACCCCTTGGACGCCCGTTCAAAGGGACGGAGCCGCCGAGACAATCACCGTTACTCGTGAAACTTGGTGTCGTCAACCCTGGTTGGTCTACGAGAAGCGTGGGGCGCCCACAAGAATGCGGTTGTAAGATGATGATGATGATGATGCGCCCGGTGCCCTACGGTACGAGTCCTCGCAAACTTTGTTCCAGGAAACCAACTTGCATCCTGCTCCCCCAATTTCACGCGGTTCTGTGGACGTTTTTTTGCCGAAACCGTCACTTTTTTTTTTGCGTCGTTTTTTCGCCTATGTATGTGGATGTGTACTCGTACGTGTACTCTGAAGCCTCAAAAAGAGGATTGATGGCAGTCGATTGTGCTTGATGCCAAGAGTCCCTGACAGGTTTCGCAGCACGGAAGCACTGAAAATACCTGGTGAAATACACACGTAAATACTTCGTTAAAAACTACGTGTTGTTGTGTTCGTCTATTTTACCCAACAGGTTCAGGAGTAGTTATTAACAACCGTAGTGTCGTTGTATTATAAGGCCGCTAATATTCAATCGTGCCGGAGAGTTTTTCCTCCCGTAGATTCAAGAGATCCCATGGGCTTTTTCGGAGCTACAATCTGTGAGCTCGGATCTTTAGGTTGGTAGGCTGTTCAGGTATTTTGCTTGCTTCCTGTTGGGGGATCGAGGTACGGGCGAAGACCCAACCCAACCCCTGACGCGAAACCCTAACCCTGACCCCAAGTGCAGCCAAAACGGGCCAAAACGGGCCATAAACGCGGCTGCGGCTGCGCCGCGTTTGCATCGAACCAGAATTAATTTCAATTGCGGACGACGGTACCCATTTTTTTAGTAAAACACACACACCTAAAGATCCGAGCTCACATTTTGCAAAAACTACTTGCTCGAGAGTGCTTCGCGCATTCTTTTTTTTCAAGATTTTTCCTGATTTTTGTTTCTTAAATATATATGTAAAATTTGACTTTCCTGGTATTTCACCTTCTGTTAAATTTCACAAATCGTGACCGAAGGGCCCCTGTATTTTGATTAAAGAAATCCAACTTTTTCCTAAAAGTTGGGAATTCTGGAAAAACCAAAGCTCTCCGATAGAAACGGCTCTAACTACCTGGTGCGATACATGTTGTTTGCGTTCGTCCCTACTGCCAAACAGGTTCAGCAGAGTACGTAGGTACTCAAATATACGTAAATATCTGGTAAAAGACGTGCTGTTGATGCTCGTATGCGTCCCTTTTTTTTCCAACCAAGCTCCGCAGCAGTTTTTACTGCAAAGCACCCGCAAAGTACGTGTTGCTGCTCTTGTTGTTGCGCTCGTCCTTTTTAGCCTGCAGCTAAACTCGTAGAATGGTTTACGTACACTCGGCGTGGTGTGACGGCAGTAGTAGCTTGCTTACCCCCCTGCCCCCCTCCCCCGGTAATGAGCACCCCCCCCGCCCCGTCGGTGAAAACCCGACGTGCTCCGTCCCGGCATTGTAGGGATGCGAGGGTCTATGGTCATACGACTACGGCCATGCATGATAATGAGTACACCCCCCCCGCCCCCCCCCCTCCCCCCCCCCCCCCACCCGAATATATATACGAGCGTTTTGCAGTGTTTTCTCACCTCTCACACCCTGCGGTGTCGGCACGCGACAGAACGAGGGAGTGCCGCCATGGTTGCATGTGCGAATGTCGCACCTGCGCCGCTGCTACGATAGATAGCGGTGTGGTAACGCCTTTTGGCCAAAATAAATATTTTTGACAAAAAAAAGGGCGGGGTGTTCGTGTTCGCAACCGAGAAACAAACTTAACAAAAAAATCAAAAACAAAAAACTCCTTCTCGTTGTTTTACGATACAGAAGTATATTTCGTTACACAAAAAGAAAGACCTCTTTAGGGTCGCGATCTTAACGAGGGCTGGTTTTCAAGGGGGGTTTTTCAGTATTTTCCCGAAATTTCGGTATTTCTTGGTGTTTCCTGTATGAAAATACCGAATTTTCAGGAAAATATTGAAAGAAACTGAAAAACCCCCCTGAAAAACACGCCTCGTTAAAATCGACCCTTCGGTTTCAGTCCGTCTGTCCAAGTGAGCATGTTTTTTTTTCTTTTCACCCTTTTAGGAAGGACTGCTTGTGGTCCTGTTTTGGGGGACAAACTACTTTAGAATTTCAAGTAGTTTTGTTCCCCATAACGGGACTGCAGTTTTGCCCTGACAGGTTTCACTTACCCCTTAGGGGCCCCCGAGATGTGTGTCACCACTTCGATGTTGTCACTAGCAGTACCTACGGGTATAGTATTCCGGGGGACCATAGTGAGTGGGACAAAATATTGTTAGTAAAAATAGCGACATATATATTATACAGTTTTTTTGTGTCTGACGCACAGCAGTAGGTCCTATTCAATACTTGGTATGGTCCCCCCGTAATGGAGCCACCCTGGACCCGTGCCTCACGACGACCCCTTGCATGTGGTAGCTCGGACCGCCAGTTTGTATCACCCTCCAATCACGCAGAAGTGGCCGTAATCGCGGCGTGCTCGTCGCCTACAATCATCCTTGTCCCCCCCCCCCCCCTCTTTTGACGTAAGCCCCCGAAGCGAGGGTTAGGGACATTTATTTATTTTTTGGGTGAGATCACAAGGCATTAACAGTCAGGTGGAGAGCTTCCGAAAAAAAAATCAGGTTCGCTCTTGTGTACCGTACCGTAAACAAACGTAGTGGCAACGTGCCAACTTTCTTCTTCTTCTTCTTCTTCTCTTTTTTTTTTCAGTTCGAGGGGTGCTATTAATACTACGTTTGTCCTTTGTCAATAAATTCGAAAAAGCTTTTTTTGGTCATCCGTGCACGCAGACGAGAGCGAGTCAGCCCTCACTCAACAAGCGAGCGGTTTTCTTGCCGTGAAAAGACGCAGACAGGTTTCCACCCCGTGTAAAGGCGTCGACTCGCCGAACTCTTGCTTGATTCACGGCGCTTCGCGCTTTTGGCCACAGTAGTAGTAGTAGTAGTAGTAGTAGCAGCAGTAGTAGTAGTAGCAGTAGTAGTAGTAGTAGTAAGTAGTAGTAGTGCGAGAAATGTATCCCCGGAGGGGTGATAGTGGCCGACGACGTGCTCCGTCCCGGCATTGCAGGGATGCGAGGGTCAATGATCACAATTCGATGCTATCCATACTACGGGGGAGGAAGGAGCCGAAGTCTCCTATTAATAGCGACAAAAAAAACCCTTCCGAGGCACGAACCGTAACGGTGGGGGGGGGGGGGGGGGAGCCTGTGTAATGTGACCCCGGATCTGAGTTACGACTATTACGGAGGGCCATAGTTAATAGGACCTGTGGTCTACATAAAAACCTAAATATTTAACCATTTCTACTAACAATATTTGGTCCTATTAACTATGGTCCCCCGTAATAGTAGGAGGGAGAGAGAGATAGAGAGAAAAAGAAAGGACGAATACAGTGACTGGGATTAAGAAGACGACAAAAGAAAAATGGTTATAGGTATTACTGCTATGCCTACGCGACCATGCATGACACTGAGCACCCCCCTCCCTTGTACGGTGCGTCATGATGCCTCTCGGGCTTATTATTACTCCACCCCGCCATCTTACAGAGATGCGAGGGTCAATGAGTCATGTACATGATGACTGCTCACGGTCATGCTGTACAACCCTTCTCCCCCTACACCCCCCCGTACTTACTCCGTGCTGCCGCCTCTGGGGCCTATTACTTGTTATATATATATGGTTTCCTGTGGCCGACGCTTGAATCGTCTCTTTGTTTGTTCTCCCCGTGTCTCTTGTTTCCTCCCACAGCCTCTTTTCGCTGCTTCGGCGCAAGGTCAACAGCAAAAGTCTCGGCATCACAATTCCTTCCGACGTTGCGCAACAACAAAAAACAACAACAACAAAAACAACAACAGCAACAACAACAACAGAAGCAAGCCGACGGCACGTCATTTATGAGATGTTTTCTTGAGTATTGCAACATGGATGGATACAATGCGTTTTTGTAGGTAAACACTTAACTGAGAAGATGTACGGAGCATAGCACAAAGCAGAAAGCGCAACAACAACATCACCCAACATTTATCAACCAACTGGGCGAACGCCATGCCCACTGCAATTACCACTGGGTTCGTTCCGTCGACGTAGGTACCGATTGCATAGCCTGGCGGAAACACCAGCGGGAGGGAACGAGCAGCATGATGTACGTGTGAACACTCCGAACCCTTTTTTAGAACTGCAATGTGCGGCACCATATCTTCTACTCTAACTACAAGTAATCTGTCCCCAAAACGGGAACGAGGATCTCAAGAGGCGTTCTACGATATATAGAGGCACCACGGAACAACTTTCTGAGCAACCGCGCGGCGTTTCCCACCCGGGCGCCGGTATAAGGGTGAGCGTGTAGCTTGTGCTCTACATCGTCGGGCGTGATCGGTGCGTACACGAACGAGCTGCGGGGGGGGGGGCGTTCTACGATGGAGGTTCGCCCTGATTTTTTTCTGAGGGGCTCCGTGTCATCAGAGGCGTTCATGCGCCTGGTCGCCGCTGATTTCCGCTTTGAATCTTGAGGGGGGGGGGCATAGGAGCCTCAGAAAAACTAGGGTGAACCTCCATCATCGTAGAACTTATCTAAAGGGGTTCAACAGCACCTCTCTCGGCGTAAATAGTAGGGCCGCTTGCTCTTCATATTCATATCTAAACGGTCCTTACACCATACTACTACAGTAGATTTGCCCCGGTCGCTTTTATTTCAACAGCGCGTTCTAAGCGGAAGGGGTAAGAGGAGCTCCTTTTTTTTTCGGAGGCTCCCTGTCCTCACTTATGGAGCTCGCTATTACGGGGGAACACATTAAATAGGACCTGCCGTGCACACAAAACCCAATATATTTTGCTATTTTTCCTGACAAAATTTGGTCCTATTTACTGTGGTCCCCCGTAATACTGCATGTAGTAAATACAGTCAACCACAAAAAACATTTTTTGAGAAAAAAAGCTATTGAAAGCGCAACATCCGACGAACCATGTCCCAGAACCTACCGCCGTAGTATTAATACCTGTGTCACGACTATAGCGTAGATATGGTATTGCTACCGTTAGCGATCTGGCGATGTGCACCTCTTGTTCGAATCATACCACCCACACAGAAAAGGGTAACTGCAGTAGAGTCCGATGACTTGAGAGGTGGAAGGTGCTACCATTACCAATCAGACCTGAGATACTCGACGAATATTATACCAAGCATGCAGTCGGTTCCTCCTGTGAACGACTCCACCGACTCCTGCTATGGTAGAACGCTACGCAATGGTATTCCAACGACCTCGGCAAGGAGCCCGGTCAGTCGGAAAAAGATGTTCATTATTATTATTATTATTATTATTATTATTATTATTATTATTATTATTATTATTATTATTATGGCCATTATTTTTATTGTTGTTACTGTTACGCTCACCATCTGACCCGACAATGTGCACCATAAGGTTCACAACGTTGATCACTCAGAGCATTTCCTGAAAAAAGAAAACCACGGAGGCAAAGGAAACCTAATGCGTATGCGCAAAGGTCTTGTTTATAGTCCGAAAGGTGCCACACGTATCTCGGTTGTTGCGTGACTCTTTCGAATATTATGTGTTGCCTCCCCTCATCATGCTGTCACGGGGCCTCCGGTCGGAAGAGCCTGCCAAGTGACGCGTTCTACGGTAGAGGTAGCACATTTCCGCTGATTTTGTTTCTGAATGACGGGGCCCCTTAAATTCAAAAACGGTCGGAATGCCAATCTTGTTTCGAAAAATAACTTTTTGGTATGCTTGGGCCATGGGGTTAGTCATCGGGACGCAATTCGATGTTGGCTGAAGTCAGTTTTGGGGCGAGGTGTGGAACCCCTCACGTGAGGAGCCTCAGAAACATTGAGGGTGAAGCTCTAGCGTAGAACGCCTCAAGTAGTACTGTAGCCTACACACAGCAGTATTACGGGGGACCACATCGTAAATAGGATCTAGATCCTTGAGACGTGGTGCAACTTGTATAGTGAAGGGATTCAAACCACGAACGCACATTTCTAGCACGGAGTTACTCGCATATTATACCCCACATCGCTACGAGTATTTGTTTCGCTTGTTTTTTTCTTGGTAATTTGTCCGGATCTTAGTGCCATACAGAAACTGGATATATATGTGCTTCAACTTGAAAAGGCCATGCCTGATGCACGCGTGGATTCGTGCAAGCGTCGGGTGTAGACATTTCTCGTTTTTATTCTCCAGCGAAATCTGACACCCCCCCCCCAGCCCTAACTTACAGTAGGTCGGGCGCTGCTTCGTGCAGCCTATGCCGCACTTTTATTTAGCTATATTCTACAATCAAGCGAACCTCCGTCACCAGTTAAGTATACACCGCAGTCCCGTTTTGGGGGAAAAATACTTAGAGTTAGAGTGGTTTGTCCCCAGAACGGGACTGCAGTGTATATACTAAAAGGGTTAAAAGGGTAAATCAGGCGTCTATACTATAATCAAGATAGCGTTGGATGCGTGCTGCGATCGAACCAACACCTCATGTTTCCGCGTTGTTCATGGGTCATTACCCTACCCATGGGTCGGGTCAGGGGGTCATCAACATCTCACGGGTCGGGTCGGGTCGGGCCAGGGGTTCTTCAAAATATCACGCGTCGGGTCCGGGTTAGATCAGGTGACGCCCGACCTGACCTGCGAATTTATCCCGCTAATGTTTCTGAGGCGGGTCCTCGCTTTCGAGAGGAAAGCTCTCCATGCTCACCTCTCACCCAAAACGTGTTGGAGGGAAAGCATAGTTCAACCAGATGAACGAAATCCCATGACCTATATATACCTGGTATGTGTAAAACAGTGTAAGTAGCTATTAAGAGTATTAATACTAATCTAACGTACTGCGCAGCACAAGTGGGGCAGGCAGTGGAGGAGGCCCGTCAGTCAGAGAGGCGTTTCATCGAAAACAATGCCACCCCTATCTTCCTCGTAGAACGCTTCGTTGACACTCAATTGTGCTTGCTTCGAGAGAAGAGTATTTTATTGTGCGTGAAGTGTATATATAATATTCAAACTGTGGCCTGCGTCCCTCTGGTTGGTGTAGAAAAATTGCAGAGGGGACCAACTGTCGTTTCGTTTTTTTTTTCATCTGTCTTCTGTGCGTTCGCACGCTCCCACCCGAGATCTGGGGGGGGGTGTTTTTGGTGCGGGCGATCACGTGTATGTATATATGAAGGAAAACACCTACTACTACTTGCTGCGCGCTGTACTTGTAGCAAACTACCCAAAACGTGACAGTCTTGTGAAAGCTATATTCCCGAAAAGTTGAAAGTTGGAAAGTCATGCCCGCAAAAAAAACAGCACAGCAGAATTCGCGAACCATGGTTGATGTCAAGCGAAAAGTCTACGGAAGGGCTCATCTAGCGACCGACCGCGTCAGATGAGCTGTTTCTATGAATACTATGTGTGAGGTGTTTACATCGCGGGCGTTCATTTCATCACGGTCAAGCACGCACAAACAACGGGCTCAGCGTCGGCGACTGACGGGGCTTTTCTGCCTTCTCTCGAAATATGTGCACCCAACTCAGGTGGATGGGTGGGAGGTCTGAAAGAAAGGATCGGCTGTTGCCCGTAACCCCTTTTAGAACTGCAGTCCCGTTTTGGGGACAATCCACTCCGAGTCTAAGTAGCTGGGCCCCAGAACGTGGCTGCAGTCCTAGAAGGATTGAGGAAGAGATGCGTGTTGCGAAAGGTAATTTTTTTTTTTCTTGTTTGCCAAAACAAAGCTTTTTGTGTGTACCGCAGGTCCTGTTTACTATGGTCCCCCGTAATAGTGTTAGTCCACAACGAAAAAAACGCACACACTTAATTCGTCGAATACAAAAACCACTTCCAGTCTGTTAGTTTTTTTTTTCTCGAAAGCCTTTTTTTTTCTTTGGGGGGGGGGGGGGGAGGGAAGGGTGAGATAGTCGGTGCTCCTAAAGCCAGAACCTCCAAAACAAAAAGTAGGTGCACCCCTGTGATGTTAAAAATAGCATGATCCCTTAACCTCTCTTCCCTATACTTCGAAGTACGTATACACTACGGGCTCTCTCTCGTGATGAGGGCATGCCACAAGAAAAGGTAACATAAGAAGTTCAACCTTTGTTGCCCGGGGGAAATAAGAAATTCGAAAGCGGTTAATTACGCCTCGTAGTTGAAGTTAGTGCTGGAGACACCCTTTCGAAAATAAGAAATCGAGCCTGGGTCAGCCCCCTCGGTTTCTAGTACTTGTTGGAGGGCCGACAATGTAAGTATTTCCAAGAATGTTCCATCCCGTTCCCGGATTCTCGAAGCCCTGGGCCTGCACGGTTTTCCTGGAAAATACCATAGCACTGGCGGGCACCCTGATGAGCGACTGAATGAGCAGAAGATGGCGTAGGTTCGGGGAAACACGGTGCCATAAACTATAGTACCTACAGTGAGTATGCGTCAAAGATGCGGTTCCTCGAAACCCACCCCGACACGCTTCGGCCCTGTCTGCGATGCTACGAAACCTCCTGAAAGAATACTGCTAAAACTGAAAAGGAAAGGAAGTCCACGGCCGCAAGGGGCTCTTGCTAGAAAAAACTCGTAACACCGACGCTATGCACTGCCACAGCAACCACACAGGAGCAGGGAGGGACTGGGGGAAAATAAACACTCTTGAAAACAGAAAGACTTAGGCTATAGTCACTCCCCCAGCGGCTAGGGGACGAGGGGGTGCTCATTTGTTGCTTGCCTTGGTGATTTGGCCATTGACCACGCATCGCTTCCGAAACGGAGCGGGGCTGTGGGAAAAAGCTTCAAGAACACCGAAAAACACTGTAGCTACCGCTACAAGGGGGGGTGTCGTATCATGCACGGCCGTAGTAGGGTGGTGGTGGGTACTCATTCGGTGCTTGCCTTAGCCAATTGACCATGGACCACGCATCCCGTTCGAGACGGAGTAGGTGGAGGGGGGGCGTATACTCGATGTCATGCATGGCAGTAGTCGTATGACCATAGACCCTCGCACCCCTACAATGCCGGTTCAGAGCTCGTCGGGTTTTTCACCGACCAGGCAGGCATTGCTTGGACCAAGCGCGGAAGCGCTGTGAGGTGTTCGACGAGTCGCATGAAGGGTGAGCTGCATCCTACTAAGAACCGCTTGTAAGACGGATTTTCTTGCATATGGGAGAGGGGGCGAACATGCCTTTGGCAAATGGAAGACATCAGCTACCGCTATATACTGCGTACATCGCTAGCGGGGGGGGGGGGGGGGGGGCTCATTTGTTGCTTGCCTTAGTCATTTGACCAATGACCACGCATCCCTTTCGAGACGGAGCACCGTTCCTACTCCGAATAGAGACACCTCCAACACTAGGGCGCTCACTACGTTGTTTCCATATATTACATTAAAAAAATGCTAATCTTATCCCCTTCCAGTTTGGCCGCCTGTGGCCACCATTTATCTCCTAGGATAGCGATCGTTTTCTCCCTGCTATTCAGTGTATCAAACTCCTCCATGTTACATTCGTCTATTCCCCTCATCTCTTCTTTTAGCACATCCCGTTCCTCCTTGCATATTTCACATTCTCCTACTATGTGAGTTATACTCTCTTCCCGGTTTCGCTTGGCCACACGGACACACCTGTGTATCTATTTCTTGCTCTCCCGGCTACTGGTATACCTCTTTCTTCTTTATTATGGCAGGTCCAGGTCACCTACCCGAAAGCGCAGTTTCAGCGTTTTCGCGAAGTCCATTGGGCCGTGCAAATACGTTTTCAGTCCTATTTCTTCCCTCAATCCCCCGTATATCTCTCAAGTGTTTTTTTTCCGATTTCACCTTGTTTCTTAGCGCTAGCCTTTCCCTTCTTTCTATCCTTTCTTCTCCTTCAGCCTTGTAACTCCCTAACTTCCCGGCGGACATCACCTCTTCTTGGTTTCCCCCCAGATCCTTCTAAACTTTCTCAACTACACTATCCCACCTTAAACCTGCTCGCCCGTTCGTTACTTTCTCCCATACAGCTCCATCAACTATGCCTGGCAACCCCTTTTTCGTCGTATTCCTTGCTTTATATTGCCATTTCAACTTTCTCGTGTCTCTGTTTGTCTTGAGTGGGTGCATTCCCAGTTCTGCTCTTAATACTGTATTACTCGTTGTACTTGAGCATCTTGGGGATTTGTTTAGCTGCTGTCATCTCTACTGTTTCCAACTGTTTTACGAGCTTCGCGTTTCCTTCCCATACTTCTCCTGCATATTCTAGCTTTGGTACTATCACGTTCATCAGGATACATCTCTTAATCCTGGTGTAGAGGTTGCCAGTCGGTTAGGATCGCATCCATGAGGGGTGGGGAATACGTTCGGAAATCGGAAATAATTACACGGGTAGTAGCTACTGCCACAAACAAGTACATCCCCAGCGAAGGTAGGGGAGTGCGGGGGGGGGCGAAAATTCGTTCGGAAACCGGCAGTAACGAAGAAAACTACCGGTACAGTCCTGAGCCTCAGTATGAGCGGCCATGTTGCATGAAATACCACCGGCGATGGGCGCGGGGAGGGGTGGGGGGGGTGTAGTCATTAGCGCGGGGAGGGGGGGGGGGGGGGGTATAATCATTAGCATGCATGGCCGTAGTCGTATGGTTTGACATCATAACAGTGGGGGGCGGAGAGGGGGGGGGGGGGGGGGGGGGGTACTCATCATCATGCATGGCCGTAGTCGTATGACCATAGACCCTCTCATCTCTACAATGCCGGGACGGAGCACGTCGGGTTTTCACCGACCAGGCAGATATATTGCTTGCACCAAGCGCGAAGCGAAACGTGAGGTGTCCGGCGAGTCGCATGAAGGGTGAGCTGCATCCTACAAGGAACCGCCATTGAAGTGGGCTTTCTCGCAAGCCGGGGGAGGGGGGGGGGGAGGGCAAGACACAAAAAGAAAAAAAGCAAGTGCGACCGCTGACGGCATAAAGGACGAAAACGCTTAAGCATGGAGTTAACAACGGCGAGACGCACAGTAAAAAACCCATGGACAAGTCTCCAAAACAAAAAACAAAAAAGCGGTCGCAAAAACTGTGCCGACACACTGCAAGAAGAGCAGTTGCGTTTGGACATCGTCACGCGAAATGTAGGAGTGGAACATCGTTCGACGAGGGACGCTACAGGAAAACGTAACGCTTCAGGGCAATACCATAATAAGAGAACACACACAGCAGTACGCTACCGACCCTCTGATGGTACACGGCAAGCCATAAGAAAGACCCCACTCAGAAACCCAGCCACAAACACCTCTCGGGAAAAATATTGGGTTCGGGGGCGTCTGTACCAAAGTCTGTGCGGAACACACTCTTTTTCGAATAAGAACTCTAGCCCGGGCCATTATCCCGGCTTCTTATATTGGAGAGGCGGTACTGCTGTAGCAGCCCAGTTGGAGGGCACAGTAGATGTGCGCACGGTAACGTGAGTCAGTCGCCAAGAAAAACGCAGAAGGAGGGAACATTCATGTTATTTTACAGAAGGCGCTCTGGTGTCAAAAACGTCTATTTTTGGCGTTGAGGCTCACTTTCTTATTTTTTCCGGCTATCGTATAGCGTTTAGCGTGGCACCCGACCCTGAACACCGCCGTTCTTCGGACAACTTTATTTATTGTGTATTATATCGTGAGAAAAAGAGCCTCCGTTTCTCACGACTGAATTCTTGGGTAATGGCGCCCTCTGTACAGTACAGCAAAGGGCCCCTGCAGTGGCAAGTAACAGGAAAGTTAACCTAGGCCGAATTTCTTATCTGAGAGAAGACACTTTCTACACTCCAACAGCAGATTCGATATAACGATTCTCGAGTTTCTTGTTTTTCTATAAACCTCAACCTGGCTTTCTTATTGGCCTGTTTTTTATTATTGATATTAATATGTGTCCTGTACTGCTGCACCAGAGGTACCGCAAACCGGTACAGTATAGTACGTAGTATTAATAGTATGAATAGCTCCCGAAGCTACTATTAATATTAATACGGTACTTTCTGTGAATGTCAGCCCCCCACGAATGCGGGTGCGAGGTAGGTACTATCCCAGGACCTGGTAGTAAGTGATGACATACTATATATTGGAGTTAGTGTGGTGCGGATGTCGTAGACTATATTCCGGTATGTGCTACTGTGTCAGTAGTACGCACGATGTACGAGTAGTGCTCATTTTTCCTTTTTCGCAATACATGTAGTTATAGTTGTATCCGTACTCTGCGTGTGTACATATACCGGGTACACAGGGCACACAGCAGTATTAATATGAATAGTAGTTGTACGAGAGTACGAGGGGTAAGATCAAGGTCGGGACAGTTAGTCCTTTTTTTGTCGTTTCGTACAGCCACAGTACGTTCAACAACAACGCACCTATTAAAAGCAGCACCTTTTAATACCTGGTATTCATTATTAATACTATGCGCGACAAAAAATAAAGGCACGTACCGGGGGGGAGAAGGGTAGACACCTGTGACCACGGCTTGTCCAGAAGGTCGTCGAGGGTAAAACCTCCTACGAGTTACAGTAGGCAGGCTGGAAAGTGAAAGTGATGATTTAAAAAAAACAACAAAAAACAAGCAGTATAAACTGGTCGGTCACAAGAGTATGCACACAACAGCAGCAGTATACAAGCAGTAAGTAGTAGTAGTAGTAGTAGTAGATTATTATAGTAGTAGTATTATTATTGTGCTTGCCATCCGACAATGTGTGGTGTTGTTCTAATTATTATTTCTCTCGCCATCCGACAATGTGCAGCATGATCTTCAACATACTTCATCGAACCAATTTTCCTTCCCTGCGTGTACTCACTTGAATATGCACCCCCACCATTTACCGAGATATTTTACCTATAATACCTGGTACTTATTAATAGTACCTGGTACGTGGTCGAGTGTGGAATACTTACTACCGGTATGATTTTGTACTCCAGACTCCAGACTTACTCGCTCCAGAGGGGGGAAACGCGATCATATATATATATATATCGTTGCAGGTAAGGTGCAGCAGCACCAACACGCAGCACCAGCAGCATCGATCGGCTACAGTTTTTTTCAAGAGCCCCCCCGCGGGCCTGCGCGGGCTTCGTACGTACACTGAGTATAAGAACCCGCCGACCGTACGCCACGGGCACGGCGGTGAGGTCAGCTACCACCGTAACGACAGCATGCTACGACACGTTGCCGCTGCGTGGCGATTCAATTATTATTACGTTTATACAGCTAGCTCCAGCAAGCAGCAGCAGTAAGTAGCAGCAGCATAGTAGCAGTAACAGCAACAACAGCAGCAGCAGCAGCAGCACCATCTATACAACTACGATCGAAAAAAAGTGCCTCGTTTTTTTTTCCGCGGTCGCGCGCTATATACCCATGCGTACCTGTTTGTTGTGGTCACGACGTGCTCTGTACAATCTCTGCATACTCGTGGCTGGTGGGTCCCACCATACCAGTACATTCGATGATACAGGTAATAATCCCAAATCCCCGAAATCCCAACAGCATTTTTTTAGCTTTTTCGATTCTTTATCTGGATGGCGGGCGGGTAGGATATACAGCGTCCCCCGGCAATATAACGCCGAATCATTAGAAATAGGGTCACCGAAAAAAAAAGATGGTTGTCTTTCGTCGTGGTATGTGATGAGTTGTTCCGTTCGATGTTTCTTACCAGGTATGTTTCTATTTCCTCCCACAACGTCATTCACTCGATATCGTACAGAGGGCCAACCCGCCAACACTGCTGCTGCTGCTGCTGACTGCGGCTGTTTGCTGCTACGATTTACACGTACTTCCACTACTACTGCTGCTGTGTTCCAGTACGTATACTGACTGCACCTCGCGCTCGGGCAGCAAGCAAGCGAAAGACTTGGGCCACTGGTCCTCTTCTTATCTTTTTTTTTTCTTGTTGGTTTTCTTCCTGTCTGTGCTGGGCGCGTGCTTCTGCTTCCTCCACTCTCGCCCCTCTCACAACGAACGGTGAAAACAGGAGGTCCTGGAGCAGCTACGACGGAAGTTCAAGATGGGCCGCTCGAAGGTATTATTACGTGCACGAGTGTTTCGCAAGCAAGCAAGCAAGCAAGTAGATGAACAGCAGCAGCACTTACAACAAGTGGTGTGCTTGGGCTGTTACCCTGATCTCTCATCGAGATATATGCCCCGGGGCTGGTGCTGCCTCTCGCTTGGTTGGTGATAGCCGAATCGCGGAGGGAAGCGAAAGCCCTGGTGCAAGAGGGTGTCTTATATTTCTGTGTCCAGTACTGCTTTATACTATCCATACTGGGTTTCAGTATACAAGTAAGCAGAACATAAAAAAAAAAAAACTGCCCCCGCGTTGTATTTATTATACTGCTTGTAGTATGAATGCTAGCTATTAATAGTGTATGCACCAGGTATGCACCTTTTTTTTCCGCGTGTATAGCAAGCAGCACAGACTGCTTCCTATTTTTCTGTTCGGTTCATTGGTTTGGAGACTGGAGACCGTTCCTGTTTGTGTGTCTGTCGTCCCTCCGCACAACAAGGAAGCAAGCGGCGGCTCTCCAAACAAATGCTGTACGAGAAGCTTTGTTGGTTGATTGCTGCACGTGCGGCTCTGTGCTCGACTGGATCATGTCTTCCTGTTGTGTTTGTTGTTGCTGTCCTGCCCGTTCGTGCTGTCTCTATCTGGTGTTGTCTACCTGGTACTGCTGTTGTTGCTGCTAGCTGTACATAATCGCTCGCTCTCTCTCGATGAAACTCGGAAAGAGGTGGGAGCGGAAAGGCTGCTGCTGCTGCTGCTGCTGCTGCTGTATACGCGTAATAATATCCAAGACGAGAGAGTCCCTACGGGCTACTGGGACACCCGCCCAAAAAATGATTAGCCTACACGTACGCGTGTACAGGGTACGTACCTCTACTGGACTATAGTATCACAAAAATCAGACAACTAGTTTGGTCAACTATGGTCGGAGGTCAATGCATGTTGGTTCGGTGCTCGCATACCAGGTATATAGCTCCGTGAGAGCCCCGCGTGTGTGTGCGTTTACACAGCAGTACAGCAGTATAATACATGGTAGTAAAAGAAAAGTAAATGGTCTCTCTTATTATTATGGTGCCGGTTGAGTAGTGCCAGGTTTCCCGCTCTATAGTGCCTGCTTGCGAAATCGCTCGGCGCAGATGGGATTAGCCGGTGTGGCGGTGTGCAGAATAGTGCTGTGGTTGTCGCTACTCGTACGAATAGTGCCAGTATTGTTGAATGGCACAAACAGGTACCGGCACTGCTGTAGAGCTCTATATACCGGAGGACCATTACTACTGTTTTCTGTACCTACCTGGTATAATATAAGCGCCTCGGGATTAGTGTAACAGGCTCGGGGCTACCAGCTGTATTCTCATAATACGCCGGGATACATATATTTTTCCTGTGTGTGTATTTTTTCCCGTGTGTACGAGTATTTGTTGCTTCGTACGAGTACGCAGTACGTACCCGAAAATCGTGCTTGCCCGAGACTGAAACTTCGCAGCTTCTCTCTTTTTTGAAGGATTTCCAGCGTTTCAGCCCTCCACACAGGCGGCAGGATTCGCGCTCCGGATATCCGGATATATTGCCGAAGAGGATCCGGCGGGTACGAATAATAATAATAATAATAATAATAATAATAATAATAATAATAATAATAATAATAATAATAATAATAATAATAATAATAATGATAATAATAATGATGAGCACGAAGCCAGAATTGAGATCCAAAACAATACGTACCTGGTACGAAATTTCACGAGTTCCGTCCCAATTTTTGATCATTTTACTCGAATACTGGTACGAGGTACCTGGTACGTATGCTACTACTACTGGTGGTGTCAACGTAAGACTACCTAAAGTTGGTATTGTTAGTATTAATAGTGTCACTTGGAGTAGTATTACGGGGGGCTAATACCGGTCGCCCCGGTGGTTCAAGTGGTTAACCTCGAACTCTACTTGTTTGAGTCCTGGGTTCGAGCCCTAGGAGGGTCGGACATTGACTTTATTTGCAAAAATAAAAAAAAAGGGATTCAATTGTTGAGAGCGCCTTGCAGCGTGGGTAGGCACAATTCGATGCGAGTCGACGAGGGAAGAAAAGGCTGAAATCTTCTCGCGATAAAAATGAAGGCACGTACCGTAGCGGGAAGGGGGGAGAAGACCCTGCTATGTGACCCCGGATCTGAGTTACGAGTTGGAAGGAGAGAGAGAAGAAGATGTGCGAAGATAATGAATGGGATGGAAAAAAAAAAAAAAAAAAAAAACACCAGTACCAGCATACTAACTGTAGTATTACGTCCCTCCGGCCGATGGAAGGTAGGTACTCGTATCTACCCGGAGAGAGCAGGGAGTCTGAGAGTATATATCTTGTCTGGTGCATCTGGGTTGTTTCGTTTATTTCTTACTCGGAATTTCGATTTTTTTTTCCCGCGTTGCAGCCCTCACCCCCCCCCCCGGGGCTGGGTTCAGCGCTCCGGATGTTACGAGGTCTTGCCTGTGCTATAAGGATTACCTTGGGCTGGGTAATCGATCGATCTTTTACCCCTATAGCTCAGTAGGTAACACCTTCACATTTGACGTCGTCCAGGAAACGGGTTCGAACCTCACTTCGAACGTTCCTTTTACGGAAACGCTTGCGCGTGCACACCTAATAAAAAACACATCTTCCTGGATCCCCAGGTAATGAAACGAAGCGGGTAGGTCAGCGTACGGACGTATACGATTCCGACGCCCCAAAGATCCCGCCGTTCAGAGGGGGGGAGAGTGTTATAAGGATTACCTTGGGCTGGGTAATCGATCGGTCTTTTACCCCTATAGCTCAGTAGGTATCACGTTCACACCTGACAGGATACGGCGGGTATACGAATATTTTTCAAACACAAAATGTATACCAACAACAAAACTGTTGGGAAGCAAGGATTTCGTCGAAACTCATCTTTGCAAGCTTTCTGTGATATTCTTATATACTTCCATCGCGCGTACGTACTACGGGTTTTATACAGCCTCACATGCAGGATATACACATGTATGCCATACTATTAGTAGTAGCATCAGACGCACGACAATTACTTTGGTCGGGGGGGGGGGGGGGGGGGGCATTTTCACGAATTCGTTCTAACGCTGATCATTTTACGTACCAGTACTCGTACATCGTACCAGATTATTAGACTTTGTGCCGGCGGGGGGGGGAGGGGGGCGGAGGGGACGGGGGGGGGGGAGGGCAGCACCTCAAACTAAAACAACAGATTTCTACTGTAAATTGTTTTGTTGTGTTGCTGTAGTAATTCTACTGGTACTGGTTGATACACAAGGCGCTCCACAATCACGGGCGGCCAGCTCGCCCAAGGAAGGGAGGGGGGGGGGGGGGGGTGCGAACGAAGGGAACAGAGAGGTCCACCATAATTTTAGGTGCAAACTGGCGACTTGCATCTCCATCCATGCTATGAAAACGATTGTATAGGCTTATGTAGGCCGGTAGGCCGGGCAAATTTCTACGTTCTCCGTTCGTTCTTGTACAGTTGTAGAAAAGATCGACGACAATGCTGCCTCTCGCTAATAATAGCTCTCTCTCTCTGCCTGCTTGCTTTGCACCGTCACGCTAATATCGATCGGCGCGTGCCTGCTTTGCTGCCTTGTGCAGGGCTGATTGCGCTGTGCTGTAATGTGCTGTGCTGTGCTGTGCTGTGCTGTGCATGCGGTTGATGCCCGACGACATGCTGCGTATGTAGGCATAGAACAAAAAGCCGCGCTTACGAAAAGAAAAACTCGCCGGCAAGAAGCAGACAAAGGCGTTATTCAACTGGGAGGTCTGAGAGGTCGCAGAGGGGGTAACTGGCGACTTTTGCCAATGCCAAGAGCTCCATGCTCGTTTTTTTTTTTTTTTTTTGGTAAGCCGGGGCAGATTTCGATGTTCTTCGTTCCTTTTGATATCAACGGCGAGCTGTAGAAATGCTCGACGACTTGCTGGGTCTCAGCACTAACTCGGTCTGCTTGCTTGCGCCGCCGCGCTCTGGTCGGCACGCGCTTGCTGCTTTGCTGATTCGTGCAGGGCTGAATGCGCTGTGCTCTGTTGTGCTGTACTTGGTGTATATAGATGCTCGACGACATGCTCGTATGCGTGAAAAAAAAAGCCGTGTGCACGTACGTGCGGAAACAAAAAAAAAAAAAAAAAAAACATGGAAAAAAGCTTCTCTTCTACGTGAAGAGGAGTGAATGAAGAAAAAAGCTCGCCGCCAAGAAATAGAAGGAGGTGTTGTTCAACTGGGGGGTCTGAGAGGCCAGAGGAAGGTGCCAATGGAGCCCGTCCGCTGAGGAAGAAGGACAAAAATATGAATGTCTATATACGAAACGTATCGGCCGAGGACCATCGACGACCATTGGGAATAATGAACCCTCTGCGCGAAAAAACTGGAGGCGGGTACTGGACGGGGGGGGGGAGGGAGGGGAGACACACCTGTATACAACCAGACAACTTGTCCCAGCATTCCAGCCGCCTTATCCGTCTTTTTTTTTAACCTACCAGTATCATATTTGGGGTAAACTATAGAAAACGGGGAAACCTTGATATTTTTTTCTATAGTGCGATAACTTCCAGAATTATAAATCACATATTTTTTTGTTGCATTAGCTTCTCCTTCAGCTGGTGTTTCCAGCGATGCTGACTGTCATAATATGCCATTCATTGTCAACGTCGCTGAGCGCGGCACGATCTGCGCCCATAGACAACCTCCCTCATGATGAAGAGAATTTTTTTTTTTTTTGCCTCACGGAATCCCGCCGGGCAAAGCTCTTACGATGTACTCGTGCGTATCTATATGCATTTGGTCATAGTATGGGTGGAGTAGGGGGGGGTGGGATTATAGGGTTATGTTTCCACTTTTTGTTTTTCCCCCCCCCATGCTGTATCCGACAAGAAGTGCCGACAAGATACAAGCGTATCGGCGAGACCTTTCCAACGCCGCACCATGATGGCTGTGTGTTTTTGTCTCTGGGTGTGCGATATCTTCGAGTGCTATACTGCACGCAGTCACGAGTCGGTTGCAACTGATTTTTTGTGGTACACACCAACCAGTAGTATGCCGGATGTCAGGGTTTTAGCTCACCGGTACGCCTGTTCGCAGGTACTACTATTATTACACATCACATGTCCTGCGAGCATGAATTGCTAAAGCCAACATTCAACCTTTTGTTGTTGTGTGTAGGTGATGCCTTTTTTTCCCCCCCGCCAAGTTGGTACGTACGTAGACGTATCTTGCCCACCACACACACAGCTTCGGCGGTGACAGAAGCACCAGACAGGAGCGTAGCAAGTTATTGACGTGTTTGACATCGAGCGGCTGCATGACGTGGGAGTCGCTAAATTAAAAAGTCTCTTACTCGCGTTCGTGCGCATACTACTGACAGTAGTTTCTCGGTATGATTGATACCCAGGGTACTGCTGTTACAAACTGTGCCACGTACGATACGTATGCTACGCCTGGTACCTGGTGCTAAAAATGCCATGGTTACTGCCTGTAGTATTTGATGCACGCTGATGTAACCCCACCCACCGGGAGCAGCAGCAGCAGCAAAACGTAAAATATCAAAGAAATAAAGGCAGGCACCTTGTTCGGGTTCTTGCAACCTCTTATTACGGGGGACCCTAGTGAACAGGACCTATGGTGTACATAAAACCTATATATTTAACCATTTTTACTAGAAATATTTGGTCCTGTTAACTATGGCCCCCCGTAAAAGCGTGTCGCCCTACGTGTACGTACCACTTTGTCCGTAAATACACAGCAGTACAAATGGTATATTTTGTATTACTATAATAATAATATTTCATACAAGTTTCCCTTGTATAGCGAGATAGAGCGGTACCCAGCTACCTGCTTGCAGCTGCCGACACTTTACTTCACCCACCCTCCCCCCCCCCCCCCGCAGACATTTTCGACCTCTCCCCCCCGCGCGCCCCCCCCACAGCAGAGCAAACCCTTGACTCATTTGGGACTTGATTGTATACCTGGTTGTATAGAGGGAAAATGTGCCGAAAAAACTGACTTGGTTGTAGTACAGTGTCGACCGTACGAAACCAACCCGGTGCTGCTGGGGTAGCATATCCTACACAGATACATATATACCAGGTGTATATATATTATATATATATATATATATATATATATATATATATATATATATATATATACAGATCGCAGGTGGAGATACTCGAACTCGAACGCACTTGAGGTTATATATGTGATACACGTCGCGAGCTGCGCGCTTGCATGATACCTGGTATTGTATATCTAGGGGTTGTGGATACGGCCCGCTCACCCCTACTCCCTCCCTGTGTGCCGGAATGTGAAGACCGTTCTTACTTTTATAAACTCCGTCAAGCGGTTGGTGAGACCGGAACACTCTTGGCTGGTGATGCAGTCCCCATTTAGACTACAGCAGTAGTGCGTGGGTACTCAAGTGGGCAGTATATTACGGAACAGAGTCGGGTGGTACGTACCCTGGTATACTTCGTATATGTCTATGTGCTTGTCGTTCGCGTTGATGCTTTTGGGGGGGGTCGCGAAAAAGAGGTCGAAATATGTCTCTTGTTATACTGTTATACTGTGAGTAGACTAACACCATTCTCTGGGAGGTGAAGGGGGGAGAGCACGTGTCGGAGAAACTCATGACCATTGCAGGAAGGAGTAGTATTACTATTCCGGGGGGCCATAGTAAATAGGACCAAATATTGTCAGTAGAAATAGCGAAATATATAGGTTCTTGTGGATACCGTAGGTCCCATTTACTACGGTCTCCCGGAATAGCGATCGGCCACAACGCGGAGCAGCAGCCCGAGCTGCTTGCTACGTACGTGCCAGGTACACGTAGGGTGGGGCATTGATGGGATGTGTCTAGGAAAAGCAACTTGGCGGGGAAGAAAAATACGTACGACGGGGCACACGGAACAGCCCGGGGCTGCTCTCCGTAGGGCGGGGGAGCGGGGGATGCGTCAGACTTGCCAACTTGGTGATGTGTATCACAAACATGTCGGTGACGCGGAGGAGCTCGGGCTGCTTCCCGAAGGGTGTATAGGTGGCGTGCGTACGTGTCACAATTAGTAGTGCATCTTGAGGAGATATCTCAGTACCAGAAATAAGTGGTGCCTTTTTTCGACGGTCACACGAACCAGCCAAGGCTGCTCTTTCTCCGGGCTGCTTTTTTTTTTCTCAGGAGTGTTCTCGGGTCGGGTCAAAACTCGCGGGTCGGGTCGAAACTCGCGGGTCGGGTCGGGTAGGGTCGCCTAACCCGCCCCACGACCCGACCCGACCCGACCCGACTCGTGCGGTTCTGAAGACCTCTCCTGACCCGTGTACAGCCCTGCTCTTTGTCCGTGTTTAGGGTAGCGGGTGGTGTCAGCCGTCAGGAGTGCAACTTGGGAGAGATACGTACGACGGGCACACGAAGCAACCCGGGCTGCTGCTGCTGTTTTCTTCGCTGTTGGTAGGGTAGGGTAGGGTAGGGTAGGGTAGGGTGGGGTAGGGAGAGCGGTGTATCAGAAGTGCGACTCGGAGGGAGATGCACGATGTATGCGCGTGCAGCACGGCGGCGCGAAACTTGTGCTGCCTGCCGCACGGTCTGTTGCAAGGTGCAACCATAACCAATATCGGTCTTTTTGGGAATATAAGGTGCTTTTGTTATCTGTTGTGGCAGTCGAAGAGTACCTTGGATTTCGGATCAGCCTTTTTGTTTGATTGTTTTTCCCTCCGACGATGTACAAGGTATCTGTTCCAGTCCGACTTGAGTCGGATATCCTCTAACACGGCAGTAGTAGAAGTAGTAGTAGTAGTAGTAGTAGTAGTAGTAGTAGTAGTAGTAGCAGTAGTAGTTGTAGTAGTTGTAGTAGTAGTAGTAGTAGTAGTAGTAGTAGTAGTAGTAGTAGTAGCAGTAGTAGTAGTAGTAGTAGTAGTAGTAGTAGTAGTAGCAGCAGTGGCAGTAGTAGTAGTATTAGTAGTAGTAGGATTATTACGGGGGACCATAGTAAATAGGACCAAATATAGGTAATCAGAATAGGTAAATACATAGGTTTTTGTGTGTACCGTAGGTCCTATTTACTGTGGTCCCCCGTAATAGTACTAGCGGTAGTAGTAGAGTCTCTTCTTTTATCACTCTCAGTCAACAAAATCTCCCACGTTCCGTTCTCGAAGGCTCCTTACACGCCCCTTCCTCCCCCACCCCCCCCCCCCCCCCTCCCTCCCTCCTTCCCTTGGCAAACCTCGCTTGCCCTTCTCCCCCGTCCTAACCGTTGAGCTCTCTGCTGCTGTGGTAATGCTGTTAGTAGTAGCAGTCGGCGCTGACAGCGGTGTGGCATTCACTGCTCGCTCGATGGCAGTGTTCTCTGACACCCCATTTTTCCTGCAGTAGAAGTTGAAGGTTACCTGGTACATATTATCGTGCTTCAGGTACGAGCAATGTTCCTACTGACGGAAATTTAAGCAACGTTTGGACATTGATTTCAAGAGGAAACGTTCCTTATATTTCCGTTCAGAGTGGTATATATGAACCACTCTGGCCGTGAATATAACGCTGCTCTAGCGCGAGAATCAGATTCCAAACGGTGACTACATTGCCGGACAGAGTTATATAAAATATACCAGGTACCTGGTACGTGGGTTCCCCAAAAGGCTTCTCACGGTAGTAGTCGACCCCGCTAGAAATATCTGCACCCAGATTTTATTTCTTGTAGACAACACTATTGATGCTCGGAATTTTAGTGGGATTGCTCTTTTGTTACAACAGTATCACACATATCATCGAATCATTTTGACCCCCGGTTAGTTGTACCCCGAGATGACCGAAGCGAATATATAAAAAACGAAAATACCAAACAAATACTACCTGGTGCCTGGTACCTGGTACCTGGTAAGTGCTTTCAATCGGCTACGTGCGTGCGCAGCGTCAAGCAGTAGATTGCTACTGCCAGTACATACTGTTTTATGTGCCAGTGCCCAGCCTCAGGGATACGTGGTTTTGGTGCCCATCGTTGTTTCTGATTTATATGCCCCTCCGTGATAGTAACGGCAATTATTATTTCGGGGGACCATAGTAAATAGGACCAAATATTGTTAGTAAAAATAGCGAAATATATAGTTTTTTGTGTATCGTTTGTCCTATTTAATATGGCCCCCCGTAATAACTTGTTCAGGACTAAACTGTACTTACCAGTCTGTTAACATATGCTGCCTTTTCGTTGAGTTAGTAGGGTACGAACGGTCATTACGTTTAGAGGAACAGAGTGGTTTGCCCCCAAAATGGGGCTGCGGTCCTAAAAGTGCCGAGCCCGTCGGAATGGTGACGTAACGGTAAAAGCCAGTATTTTACGATGCCCCAAGAACGTCGAAAGTAGTCGTTTCGATTCTCCCCTTTTTCGTTCGCCGATCGTTCGTTCGTTCGTCCGTTCGATCTTCTTCTTCCTACACGCATGCTGCGTGTGGCCCTTTATTTGTTACAACAGTAGTATACTCCTACTGCTGTGCACCAACAACATGGAAGCTTTTTGATCTCCTTCTTTGTATGTTTTTTTTTCTACTTGCATACCTTGCGTGCGTGCGTATTTGACGCTTGCAAGAGGGGAAGGCAAGTTGGTGCTGAATTAATTATTTCCGCGATAAAATTGACGGCGCACACCATCGAGGGGGGGGGGCAGGTTGCCCGCTATGTGACCATACGACAAGGAGGGGCCTTCTTAGTATAGGGCAAATATACGACCTGGTAGATGGGATGGGGCGGGGGGGGAGGAGGGGTGTACATGCATGGGCGTAGTCGTATGGCCATAGACCCTCGCATCCCCACGTACAATGCCGGGACGGAGCATGTAGGGGTTTTACCGACCAGGTAGGCATTGCTTGCACCAAGCGCGAATCGCCGTGAGGTGTCTGGCGGGTCGCGTGAAGGTTGAGCTGCATCCTACCAAGAACCGCTTTTGAGGCGGGCTTGCATGTGGATGACAGCTTCAACGCGTGGATTCTTTTTTCCCGGTGTGGCCCAAAAAATCGTCTACGCACGAGGTATCAAGCTTTTGCGCTGGATATTTGCCGGGAGGCAAATGCAATACCCTTGTGTAATACGTAGCAGTTCATAGCATATTTTTTGTGTTTCAGAATTTCTCCAGCACGGATGCCGAACCTCAGGTATTTTTCCTGACATCAATACATGTGCCTGGTACCATATACACTCCGTCCGAAAAGGTAAAAATCGTTAGGTCACTCGCGTCAATAACCAAACGATCCTTAAATTTCCGGACATAATGGTCTATAACTCGTGTTTTGGTGCCTGGTATATACCAGGGTATCATATTTAATATATGTATCAGATATATATAATGTCTGGTTAAAGTATACCAGGTATCAGGTATCAGGTACCTGGTATCATTTACAGCGCTATTATTTTGGGTATTGGTGCTGTATATATGATACATACGACCGTTGTCGACGTATATATGTAGGAAAATTCGCAAGATGAACCACTAGGCTTGAGTGTCCCCGGCACGGGCCGCTGTTATGCGAAGTTTGCGTTTTAGATGCGTGAGTTGTTGTTGTTGTTGTGGTTGTTGTCGGTGTTGTTTTTGTTTCCGAACCAGCCCGAGGCTTTGATGGGCACGTACGCACGTGGCACGGCGGCATTGCATTGACATTCGTACAAGTCATGGGGATACATGCGTGTGTACAGCACTAAGCGTCGTCCCTCTATATATAGTGCCGGTATATATATATATATATATGTATATATATTATATATATATATACACCAGCCAACCACAATGCCGGCACTATGGCGGTAGCCGACACTATATCGATAGCACACTATTGCGGGGGACCATAGTAAGTAGGACCAAATATTGTTGGTAAGAATAGGTAAATATACAGGTTTTTGTGTGGATCGTACGTCCTATTTAATATGGTCCCCCGTAATACTACCGGTTGTGCCAAGTACTAAGAGATTCCACTGGCACTAAAGCGGGAAACCGGCACCATAAGAGGGGGGGGGGGGGGGGGGGGCACTACTGCTGTGCATGTCTTGTCGGTCGGTCCGGTGTGTTTTGCCACGCCTCGGTCCTTGGTTGAACCTCGCCCCGGCGGCCCAAAGGTCAAAATCTTTCCGAGTTTGCAGACGCGCCGCCCATGACCCCACCCCACCCCACCCCACCCCACCCTACCCCGCCCTTTTGCTTGGCATTTGTTTTTGTCTTGTTTCCGTTTTGTTTTTTTGTTTTTGTTTTTTTATTTTTTTATTTTTTCGTTTTTTTGTTTTTTTGTTTTTTTTGTCTCCCTACTTGCTGTCTTCGCTCTTCTTTTTTGTTCTCTCTCCCTCCTGCTTAGGCGCAACTCAGATCTGGAGTCACGTAGCGCAGGGTCTCTCCCCCCTCACCAGATTATCGCGTGAATTCGGGGAGTGTTTATATCTTATCAATACTCAACGTTGAAGCTCATGCTGCAAAACAAGGCGTTGTCGGATGGCCAGCGCGATATTTTTAAACAACTCTGTCCGGAAATATTGAGAACGTTGTCAAATAAATATTCAGTAAATAATGTACGTAGATTTCGGGGCAGACTGATGTGATGATGATGATGATGATGATGATGATGATGATGATGATGATGATGATGATGATGATGATGATGATGATGATGATGATGGTGAATTTGATGATGGTGATGATGGTGAATTTGATGATGGTGATGATGATGGTGAATTTGATTATGGTGATGATGACGACGATGATGATGATGATGAGGATGATGATGATGGTTTTCTGATATTCGGTAATTTCCCCCAAATATTTCCAGAGCCCGTGCAGTAGGCGACGGCGCGTAATAACCCCCCCCCCCCTCTCTGGAGCTGCCTGCGCCCACGTTTTTTTTCTGGAAAAACAAAGCTGCTTGGGAATAGTAGGGGTACCACTTTACAGTATTCAAAGGGTTACTTACGTACTACGAAAAAATGGTATTTAATAATGTTCGGATCGAGGTTTACAATGGGCCGAACCGCGATCCCCAATTGGTAAATTGTTGCATCTTTGGTGGCGGCGATTGTGGTGGCGGTGGCGGTCGCGAAGGCGATGATGGTGGTGGTGGTGGTGGTGGTGGTGGTGGTGGTGGTAGTGATGGTGGTGGTGGTGGCTCATCCAAGTCATGGTTAGTGATGATCGTGGGTGGCATTGGTCGGCGGTGGGTGCTGTCTTGCGACTTACGAGTCACGAGTACCGACGGGCGCATGCATGCATGCCGATGCATGCCCTGTTGGACCGAGAGACAGTTGCCGGAGAACTTCTGCATGCGACGTCGTGCTACAGCAGTTTTTTTTCTCTCTCCTTCCGTTGAAGCATTTCTTTCTCGTCCCTTGGTGTGTGTAGTGGCATACTAACATATTTAACATTTATAACGTGATACAGCAGTAGCAATATTGATATACAAGAAAGTGCCGGTCACCCCCCCCCCCCCCCCCGCCCCCTCGGTCATACGACTACGAGCATGGATTACACGAGTACACCCCCCTCCCTCCGAACTCCTTCCACACCACACCTCACACCGCGGTGGTGGTGCCCGCCCTAGCGTCGTTCAACCATGTTATGGGGACTGTGGCTGGTGGTGACAATGGTTGGTGATGGTTGCTGTGTTGCGAGTTAAATGTTACGGCTACCGACGGCCGCATGCGTGATCCGACCCCCAGGTTTCCCCATTGGCCCGAGAGCCGGTGAAGAACTTCGTTTAATACGATTTGTGGCTGGCAGCGTGTGTGTGTTTGTGTGTGTGTGTGTTTTTTTTTTTTTTCTGCCGAACCCTCTTCTTCCTCTCGTCCCTTGATGTGGGCGTAGTGGCATAATGGCGTACTGTATTCCATGAATATAACAGATATCATTCGGTATGTGATATTTCGTATGGTGGCAAAAATGTCAGGTATCGCACGACAAGGAAGTGTCACCCCCCTCCCCCCCAAACCACCGCCCACGCACACCCCCGCGCTCAAGTTCATTGGTCGCTCCATGGTGCCGTATCAGTCACACCGTGTCGGGTTTTAACGAAACGTCCGACCCATCAAGGCCTCGATTGGAAACAAAAGAAAAAACTCTCCGACCCGACCGTCGGCCCGGCACAAAGCGTGGAACGACCCCCCCCCCCCCCCGCCCCCCCCCCCTCCTCCCGATCCAGTAGCAAACATCTCCGCAGAACAAGAAGAAAAACACACGCTACGTACTGCGATTACTGTGTCGAGACGTTTTCTGACGCGTTCATTGATCGCAAGAGATCTGATATTTTGTCCAGTAATCCTGGTAGAGGCTGTACCCGGTACACGTCACTGCAGTACGCGAATTCTACCTGATACTTTCTGCGAAGAAGCTCTCTGCTCGTCGGGTTCCTCTATTTATTTATTTTCCTCCTGGAGAAAAGTCGAGCCAATTCAGACGGACGACAGTAGTAGCAGCCAGAAAGCATAAGAGCGTCGGACAGACAAGAGGAAGTTGAGCCAGATAACAGCCAGCTAGCACCCAGCTAGAAGCCAGACCGGCCCTTCTTCTACTGCTGCTGCTGCTACTGCTGCTGCTACTACTGCTACGACCACTGCTGCTGCGATCACCACCTGCCTGGGACTGAGCGAGCGAAGCAGCCCGCCTTTCCCCCACTACTACTGCTACTACCTCTACTACCTCTACTGCTACCCCCGCGCTCGAGAGAGGGAGCAAAGCAGCGCGCTGTAGCATGTCCACTTCGTGTGGGAAGCATCTGGTGTGTTTAGTTTTGCGTGCCACGCGGTGGGGGTGACGCTGCTGCAGTGTCGGCGGCGATGGCAGGGGGGGGGGGCATCGGGTCGCAGAATGTACACTGGTATTATTGTGCTGCCTGCGTGCCTGCCTGACCGACTGCCTGACTGCCTGCCCGCTTGCTACGGAAGCCCCGCGTGCCTGCTTGCTCTGCTTCCGATCCGATCGACCGCCTTGTGCACACCCAAAATACACACATATAATCTCACAGCTGATGTTTTGTATTTTTTTTTCGTTTTTTGTTCATAGATACACCCTCTCTGTTCGTAATTGTTTTTGGCGGTTGACACATTGGTTGGACGTTTTTTCGTGTTGCGGTTTGATCACCAGAACCAGTTCCTCTTGAATGGTGGTTTTCTGTTATGCGGTTGAGTTGGTTGGTTCGCTGGCGTGCTACTCACGAAACCTTTTTTTTTTTTCTCTGGGAACAAATCTTTTAAGGATACTACGGATATATTATATCGGAAAGATAGTCTATTAATACGTACCTGGCACGTAGGGATAGCAGTAGGCTTGTTGTTACTGTTGTTGTTGTTGGTGGTGGTGGTGGTGGTGGTGGTGGTGGTGCACTAGGTTTTGTCACGAGTTGTGGTGTGCACACGTGTGTATATATAGTATATTGAGTGCTTCGTATATATATGATATATTTGGTATACAAATGGAATATAGTGCATCCGAAAACGGCCCGCGAAGCTAAGGCCTCGCAACGCACCTCGGTTGCTCCCAGGCCCCGTCGGTGCCCACGGGCATTCCCGAGCATGGCACATAGCTTGCTCCGCCTGGTTATAGCGCATCTCACACCAGGCGGTAGATATCCAACCAGCTACGTTTAGCTGTGATGTCTCTTTTTCGATCAGCGATTTCGAGAATGGGAGATATGGTGCAGCGATCGTGTGTGCCTAGACCGTTATCATTCGCCGTCGAACCGCCCCCTGGGTCCCACGCCCCCCCACGCCTGCCCCCCCCCCCCCCCCTGCTCCGTCCCAGCATTGTAGGGATGCGAGGGTCTATGGTCATACGACTACGGCCATGCATAAAATCGAGTACATCTCTCTTATCGAGTATACCCCCCCCCCCCCCCCAATTAATAGGTAGTACCGCTGCAAATATGATTTCACACTATTTTCAAGTGGATGTAGTTGTTCTAAACGAGGCGCACCGCTTAGGGCGCGGGTCCACGCCTGCCCGCCCGCCCGCCTGCGTGTGCCTTTTATATCTTGCTCGGGTTCGATGTTCTCGCTCTTGTTTTTTTATTTTGTTGTGCTTACTTTTCTTGCTTTGTTTTCTTTGTTTGGTTTACTTGCTTTGTTTGCGTTGCTTGCGTTGCTTGCGTTGCTTGCGTTGCTTGCGTTGCTTGCGTTGCTTGCGTTGCTTGCGTTGCTTGCTTCTCTTTGCTTGCTTCCCCAGATTTCTGTGTTTTGCCAGCTCTGCGCGTTTTGCTTGCTTTGCTTGCTTCGCTTGCTCTGCTTGCTTTGCCAACTTTGCTTGCTTGCTTTGTTGCTTGCTTGCTTGCTTGCTTGCTTTTACTCTGCTTGCTTTTATTTGCTTCCTTTTATTTGCTTGCTTGGTTTAGCTTGCTATGCTTCTTTTTACAGGCTCGCTTGCCCGCCCTTTATCGATTCACTTGTTTTGCTCCTTGTGCGTACCGGCAGCACCCGGTTCCACGGAGTGATTTGTTTCTGTATTCGATTGAGATCCCTGACCCTTTCCTTTCCCTGCATGCCCGAACCGCGCCTCTCTTCTGTCTGTCTGTCTGTCTGTCTGTCTGTCTGTCTGTCTGTCTGTCTGTCTGTCTGTCTGTATGTCTGTGTGTCTGTCTGTTTGTCTGTCTGTCTGTCTGTCTGCCTGTCTGCCTGTCTGTCTGTCTGTCTGTCTGTCTGTCTGTCTGTCTGTCTGTCTGTCTGTCTGTCTGTCTGTCTGTCTGTCTGTCTGTCTGTCTGTCTGTCTGTCTGTCTGTCTGTCTGTCTGTCTGTCTGTCTGTCTGTCTGTCTGTCTGTCTGTCTGTCTGTCTGTCTGTCTGTCTGTCTGTCTGTCTGTCTGTCTGTCTGTCTGTCTGTCTGTATGTCTGTATGTCTGTCTGTCTGTCTGTCTGTCTGTCTGTCTGTCTGTCTGTCTGTCTGTCTGTCTGTCTGTCTGTCTGTCTGTCTGTCTGTCTGTCTGTCTGTCTGTCTGTCTGTCTGTCTGTCTGTCTGTCTGTCTGTCTGTCTGTCTGTATGTCTGTCTGTCTGTCTGTCTGTCTGTCTGTCTGTCTGTCTATCTGTCTGTCTTTCCGTCCGTCCGTCCGTCTCCCTCTCCCTCTCTCTCTGTTGCTCGGTCTCTCTTTGTGTGCCTGTCTTTCCCTCTGTTTGTACGCGTGTCTCGCTCCCTGTCTCACGATCTCTGTCTCTTGTTCGGTATCTCTCTCGCTTTCTCCCTATTCCTCCTTTTTTGTCTGTCTTTATTTTTCATCGCTTCGCCGGCGGATTCTGCTTTTTTGTGTTTTTTTTTTGTATTTTGTTCGAAACACAAAAAACACACAAAAAAAAACAAACGCGACAAAAAAAAACAGATGGGGAGGTTCACCCGCCTGGTCCGGAGCGTCTCCGGCCGAAATGTAGTCTCTACCGGCAGCTCGACCGTAGTCGCCTACGAGAAACCCGACGAACCCCCCGCCGCCGAAGCACCAGCTCCTGCTGCGGAGGAAACCCCGGCAGAAGCACCTGCCGGGGAGGAAAAAGCGGCAGAGGAAGCAGCACCCGCCGATCCGCCAGCCGAGGAAGAGGCTAAGGCAGAAGAACCCGCGCCCCCTGCAGAGGAGGTAAAACCAGCGGAAGGACCGGCTCCGGAGCCGGCGCCGGCGCCGGCGCCGGAGCCGGCGCCGGAACCGGCGCCGGAACCGGAGCCGGAACCGGCGCCAGCGCCAGAGCCGGAGCCAGCGCCGGAGCCAGAACCAGAGGCAGCTGCGGAGGAAGAGGCGGAGGAGGAGGAGCCGGAGAAGGAAGCTCCTCTGAGATTGACCGGCATGGTAAGAGGTTTTGTACTGGGGTTGGGAGGGGGAGGGGGGGGGGCGGGGGGTGGGTTGGGGTGATTTCGGGGGGGTGGGGGATGAGAGGGGACGCTGTTCTGGTGGGGGGAGGGAGTGGGGATGATGTTGGTTGTGTTTCTGTTGGGGTTGGAGGGTGGGATAGGTGATGGTGGTGGTGGTGGTGATGGTGGTGGTGATGGTGGTGTTGTTGTTGGTGGTGGTGGTGGTGGGGGTGGTGATGGTAGTTGTGGTGGTGGTGTGTTGTTTGTGATCTGGGGATGAGGTAGAAGGTCTTGGTTTTGAGAGTCGTGTGTTGTCGATGTTGGTGTTGGTGGTGTTGGTGATATTGTCATTGTTCGTGCTGCGTTTGCTCTGTCGTATATCTAGGGGAGGTGGGGTGTTTTGTTTTGTGTGTGTGTGCGGGGGGGGGGGGGGGGGGTAGGCGGTAGGCGTTATTTTTCTGTAAGATGTCCAAATCGTGTCGATAGGGCGGCAGGACCAAGTGTCTCCACCGCACCCTTCGATGTTTATCTTTGTATGTTTTGTTGTGTGTATGTACGTGTGTTTTGAGTGTATGAGCCACAGTAGATCCTCATCGTGGTTTCTTTGTATCTATGTAGATTATCGGCGGATCTACGTGTGCACCTAGTGGGTCTATCTGATGCTGTCCTAGGAAAAACTTATCCCTGCGTTTACAGTTTGTTGGGTAGCATATGACATGCCGATACCTGTTACGTGTCTACACATGTACCGACCGATCTCTCTTTCTGACTTTGCCGGTTGGGTTACTAGAATAGCGGGTTGGTCCGTCTTATTTTCGGGAGGTTGATACTTGTACCCATGGCATATAACATTAAGCGTGAACGGAGGACTATTACGGGGGGCCATACTAATATAGTAGGACCTACGGTACGCACTAAAACCTTTACGTTTCCCTATTTTTGCTAACAGTATTGGGTCCTATTTACTATGCCCCCCCGTAAAAATACGTTTGTGCGGGGAATCGCAATAGTTGCACGTCTGCAGAGGTCGCCTGGGAAAAGTGAAAGGAAAATTACCGCTTGATATAGTATTAATCGTGAGGTCTGACACCTGGATACATGTATGTTCGTGTGCTCTTCACATTGAACCTTTGTTTCTACCGGTCGACACCCAGCACACACCGGCGTTCTTGCCGATTATTTCATCCCCGAGACTATACAGCAACCTGTTCGATCGTTGGCACCTCTGGATAAAGTCAGCTGGGACATATAGTGCGTACGTATGAAAAAAACACACACACACTACAATACGAAATGGAGACTGTCCGCGCTGTGTTATGGCTCGAGAGCAATGAATAGCATAGCATAGCAGAGCTGTTTGTGTTTTTGTTTTGTTTTGTGTGTGTTTTCTCGGACGGTCCAGGCTTGGGCTCTGCCTGCCCTCGGGCTGGGGGCTGAGAAGGGTCAGTAGAATTCCCCAACTATGGTTGAGCGCACGGCAGTACACTCTGTGCGCGAGACTGGGAGACCACTGCCAACCAATGGTTGATTGAGTGGGTTAAGCTTTACAGGGTTAGGGTTTCAGTTAGGGCCTATTTTGGTTCGAGTGTGTCGTACACGGTGATGTCCAGCCTTAACCCTTTCAGTACCGCAGTCCCGTTTTCGGGACAATCGGGGGACAGCTTACCTGGAGTTTTAGTGCAGTTCTTGAAGGGTTAAGTTTCGGGTGAAAGTGGTGTTGTGTACTTCTCCCCTCGGGGAGGCTCCTAACCCGTCTGTGTCTTGAGGACTGCAGCCCCGTTGTGGGGAGTCAGATCCAAGTTTCCGCACAGCAGTGCGGCACAAGAAAAAAAAAGTTGACCCTTTTAGGACCGCGGTCCCGTTTTGGGGACAAACGGTTCAAATTTCAAGTAGATTGTCCCCTAAACAGGACCGCGGTTCTAAATGGGGTTAAGTCATAAACCCGACCCGCCTCGCGATTTTTTTTTTTTTTTTTTTTCTCGGAACAAAGTTATATTGGGGGGTAGTTCGCGTGTGTGTGTTCTTCACATTCAACCATTTCCTTGCGCCTGTCGACATCCAGCGCACAACCAGTGTCCGTGCCGATTCTTCAGCCCCCCAGAGAGACACGACCTCTGTGAAGCGCCAACAACGGTACGACACAAGCGAATATACTTGCAGCGGTACATTGATTTGATGTACAGTGAGCAGGGCAGACAACGCTGCACTGTCAAAAACCATTTGTTTTTCCGTCCGTGCGCACAACTATGGCCTGGGCGAGCTCGAGCGCCGTGCGGAACGGCTACTGCATACTTGACCAGGGCTCTTCACGGCCGGCGGCCCGCCCATGACCCCAACCCACGGGTCGGTTCAAGAAGGTTTTGAAATCTCACGGGTCGGGGTCGGGGTCCGGGTCGGGTCGGGTATGGTAGGGTAGGGTAGGGTAGGGTCAGGAGGTTTTCAAATTCTCGGTGATCAGCTCCGGCCACCGTTGTCCGAACCCGACCCGACCTACCCCACGAGGTTTGACCCGTGAGACAACCCTGTCTGACCGTGAATACAGTACTCGTTTGGACTCTAAAAAGGGTACCACACGTATCTTATGTTCCCGGCCCTAGTGGTATGTGCAGATGCTCGCATATAAGCAAATGAGAACGATAAGAACCTCAGGCTGGCTGACATATATTCACCGGGAAGTAAGAGATACGTACGAGAGCCGTGTTTTTGTTTTTGGATTTTGGAGTAGAATGCACCCGGTACCCCGACATCACTCTGTCTGACCGGGGAGACAAGCCCCGTTTGAAAATATGATATGACTATCAAACGTACTATATTCTCGGCCATAGTGATTTATATATATATATAAGAACGCGAGAAACAATAAGAACTTCAAGGTGGGTGGCATACATTCCCCGCCTCTTAAGAAATGCGGAGCCCGTTTGTATCTGAAGATTAACCCTTTTAGAACCGCAGTCCCGTTTTGGGGACAAACCAGTCAAATTTTAAGGAGTTTGTCCCCAAAGCGGGACTCCAGTCGTAAAAGGGTCAAGGGTTGAATTCACGCTTTACCCTGATACTGCTTCACTCTGACGGCGAATGTAAGCCCCGTTCGGACTCTGACATGAATATCAAACGTTGACTATATTCCCGGCCTAACGTGGTATGCATACAGGAAAACGAGCACAATAAGAACCACAGGCTGGCTGACTCACGCTCATCCGAAAGTAAAAAATGCGGGGGGAGTCGATGTGTGTTTTCTAATTTTTAGAGTTGAATCCACCCTATTCCCTCATACTGTTGCGGGGGACCATGGTAAATAGGACCAAATAATGTTGATAAAAATAGGTACAGTAAATAGGTTTTTGTGTCTACCGTATGTCCTATTAACTATGGTCCCCCGTGATATTGCACTCTGACGATGAATGTAAGCCCCATTTGGACTCTGACATGAATATCAAACGTTGGCTATATTCCCGGTCAGAGTGGTGTGCTGATAAGAAAACGAGCGCATCAAGAACCCCAGGCTGGCTGCAAGACGTTCACCAAAACGTGTGAAATACGGCAGCCGTTTTTTTTTTTTTCTGAAAATTCAGAGTAGAATGCACCCTATTCCCCGACACTGCTTCACTTTGACCGTAAAAATAAGCCCCATTTTGGGCTCTGACATGAATATCAAACCTTGACTATATTGACGGCCAAAACGGTATAAACATGCCAGGTATAAGAAAGCGAGCACCAGAAGAACCTCAGACGGGCTGAAACACATTCACTAGAAGCGTAAAACAAATACGGGGAGCCCTTTTTTTTTCTTCTCCTGAATTTCCAGACTAGAATGCGCCCTATTTCCTGAAACCAGGTAACGATACCAGTTCGCTCTGACCGTCAATATAAGCCCTGTTCTGGATCACGGTACAAAGATCAAGCGTTGACTATATTCCCGGTCGGAATGGTCAGTAAGAGTGTGAGCCTGGGTCGGTATTTCTGCTCCTTAGTGCAGCGCCGCAGAGAGCGTTGAGTTGGCGCCAAGAATAGGTGCGATCGTTTTTTAGGCGCTCGATTTTTTCCAGAGCTGAGGGCAGGTTGAGGTTGCCAGTATCTACCGAACTGCTACAGTACAAGGTTGTTTTTTCGGAAATATCTGGTATGTATACAGTAGAAGAGAGAAAGCTTTCCGGAAAGAAAAAAGTTGTGTGTGTGTGTGTGTGTGTTTTTTTTTCAACTGTTTTGAAGCTTTGTTATGAATATTAATAGCACCACTTTTTACCGCTGTGAAAAAAAAACGATTGCGTTACCCCTGTGGTGCGCGAAATAATAACGCCTCCTACGGCAGGCGTCTTATCTTGGCTTGTACCTCTTGGTCCCTGAATATAATGAGCGTTCGGATTAAATGTTAGGCTGTTTCCTATGCGGTTCGATTTCGAGCTTCAGATTCGTATTTTTCGATCTCAAAAACGAATGACCCTGCCTATGCAGCCGAGATATGCAAAATCCGACCGGATTTTTTTCGATTTGAGAATCCGATGACCAAGTCGTCGGATTTTGGGCCTAAACCCGACGACCTGGGTCATCAGATTTTCAAATCGAAAAATGGCATGCTCTCTAAATTCAAGATGTTATCCATGACAGCAAACAGCAGCAGCAGAACGATCGATGAGTTGGAAGGTGGCACAGCTGTATAGCGACGTTGCTTCGCGCCCGACGTTCGGGCGGCGGGCGGCGCGACCCTCCGTGGCCAGATGTCAGTCGCCTGGCGCGGGCTCGGGCCTAGAGACGAAGAGAAGCGCACTCGGCACGCACCTCTCCGTGGATACGTACGAGTACTTGTACGTAGAATACACTGCTGTACAGCAGCAGCAGTCAGTCACAACATGGAACCCAAAACACCAAGACAGGTGGCTCTAGCGCTCTCGCCACGTCTCTTCGCCGCCAGACCAGAGGTGGTCAGCCTTGGCTCGGACGCTTGGGTCCTACGCGCACTGCAGCGCACGCAGCGCGTCTCTTCGCGGCGCCAAACCACAAAAACAGCAGTTGGTCTCGGCGTTTGCCCAAATCTCTACACACACACAAAAAAAAATCTGATTTTTCTGCGTAGGAAGGCTGTTTCGATTTGCCAACTTCACATCTGAAAATGCGGTCGGGCCAAAATCTGAAGCTCAAAAATCGGACCGCATAGGAAACGGCCTTAGTATACAAATGTACTGCTTGCTGCTGCTTACAGCTCTGGGGGGAAAGTGTGAGAGGACCTTTTCGGGGCATAAACGACGTCAAAGAGAGTCGCATGCTGGTGTCGAAAATGCCGATCGGTGTTGTTTGTTTGTTTGTTTGTTTGTTCGTTTGTTTGTTTGGTTGGTTGCTTGTTTGTTTGGTTGTTTGTTTGGTTTGTTTGGTTTGTTTAGTTGTTGTGTTTGTTTGTTTGTTTGTTTGTTTGTTTGTTTGTTTGTGTGTTTGCTTGCTTGCTTGTTTGTTCGTTTCTTTGCTTTGCTTTTGTTTGTTTGGTTTGTTCGATTGTTTGTTTGGTTTGTTTGGTTTGTTTGTTTGTTTGTTTTGTGTGATTGATGGTTTGTCTGTTTGTTTGTTTGCTGGTGTGTTCGTTTCTTTGCTTTGATTTTGTTTGTTTGGTTTGCTTGCTTGCTTGTTTGTTTTGTTTGATTGATGGTTTGTTTGTTTGTATATATGTGTGTTTGCTTGTTTGTTCGTCTATTGCTTTGATTTTGATTTTTGTTTTTTCAAATGTTTCCCCACAGGAGATGGTCATGATTTTTTGTAGTCGTTTTGCATTTTTTGTTGAAGGCGGTCGGCGGCGAAAAAAAATAAAACAAACTAAAACCTTGCAGGTCGGCGGCTGTTCGATCTCGATGTTATATGTACTGATGAATGTGCTCGAATGCACACAAAAAAACAAGAATCGATGAGATTTTCGAAGCTTGATTGGTACATCGGAGCTTTTGTTTTCAGTATCTGCATGGAAAACACGCCGATTTTCGCCACGGGAGATGCTGGAGGTTTCAAAACACGTCCGATACGTATATCCAACATTTTATAATAGACAGCTTTGCCTGTCTTGTGCCACTCTCTTCCTTCATATAGTTAATAGTATGGCCTTTCTTATCAGTGAGTTTTATCCGGAATTTCCAGAGTTTGGAAGTATATTTTGGGACTGTGTATGAACATACGGAGGCGTTCTGTCACAATTTGTCAAATTAAAATCAGGAGCGAAAAAAACAGGGAATGTTAAATTTGACTTGACAAATATGGGAAGAAGAAAAAAAATCGGGGGAATTCTGTGGAGGATGGAAAAAAAGATTGCGCAAAAAAAAGGGGGTGAAAATAAACAAAAAATAAGCCTCTCTGATAAAAAGGCCCTTTGTATGCTCAATAATTTCTTGCCGGTTGAGCTCCTCAAGTGAGAAAGTATTACTATTCCGATTAGTAGGACATTCTCAGTACTGCTGTAGTAGCATACCTGGTGTTTGGTTTAGGACTATGTAGCGTACACAAATGTTTTGTCAGGTTGGGCAAACAGCCGTTCTTCGAAATGATTCTGCTTCGGGTGAGATATTGAGCTCCTCCTAATGCAAGAACCCCAGAAGTTATTGAGGCACCGCCCCCGGAAGGCGCACCGCCCCTGTAATGCACGGCCTCTGTATGGGAACACCCCTGTAAGGCACCACCCCTGTGAGGCAACACCCCTGTAAGGCACCACCCCTGTAAGGCAACACCCCCGGAATGCGCACCGCCCCCGTAATGCACCGCCTCTGTATGGGAACACCCCTGTAAGGCACCACCCCTGTAAGGCAACACCCCTGTAGCACCCCTGTAGCACCCCCATATGCCGTGGCATTGCTCCATGAAAATCAAAACCGTCCTCACAATTCAGTCAATGTGGTACATACACTCTATAGCTGTTATCTCGCCGGACCTACGGAAGGCTGTAGGGCATACATACCCGGAACAAAATACGTTTAGCGATTGGCGACCCTTGCACTAGCCATGGGGTGATGAAGAGAGGGACGGGGGGAAGAAGCGGGGGGGGGGGGAGGAAGGACTTAGTAATGTTCTCTTCAAAAAGGACGTGATTTTTTTTTTTTTTCAGAAATGAAATAAGGTCAGCTCATATGTAGAATATGTAGAATATGTAGAATGTATGTAATAACTGAGTATGACCAAGGTTATGGTGTACTATTAATAAGGATGGTTGCCATGGCGTGTCGCCGAAGCAGTTACAATATTACGGGGGGGCATGTTTAATAGGACCTATGGTATACATAAAAACCTGTATATTTAACCCTTTTTACTAACAATGTTTTATCCTATTAACTATGGTCCCCCGTAATAGTTTATCTCTCTCTCTTTTCATATGCCATCTGGTAGTGAATGATGACGATGACGATGTTACAACCATTTTTACAGTAGAAGCATGTGTCATGTCTACAAAACTAAAACGTTTGCACTGCACATGCACAGCAGCGTACCCCGGGAAACAGAGAGTTGGCGCAGACTTCTGTGTGTGTGCGTGCGTCAGGTAGGGGGACGGAGGGAGGGAGGGGGGAAGGGAGGGGCGGACGGAGGTACAGAGAGAGGGAGGGAGGGAATGAGGGAGGAAAGAAGGGAAGGAGGGGAGGAGGGAGGGAGGGAGGGAGGGAGGAAGGAAGACGTATGGCAGCAAAATGAACGCGATGCAACCCTTGTAGCGATTCAAGCATATCCTACACTCTTTCCAAGTAGATTGTATCCGAAAATTGATGGATGCTGCAGTTGTACCTTAACGCCATATAAACGGCACCCGTTTCGTGGAGACAGACTTTGTCTGGAAGCAGTGCTGGATCATTTGTCGCAGCACAGCAGTAGTAGTATTGATAAGTTAGGCACTCCTAGCTTATCGTACGTTTCTGATGTTGTAGAATGCTTGGAATTATTGGTGGGACTGCTCCTGCTCCTGCTATTGCTACTGCTGCCACTATTGCGGCTGCTGTTGTTATGGCTACTGCTACGGCTGCTACTGCTACTGCTACTACTACTGCAATGGCCACGGCTACTGCTGCGGCTACTACGGTAGTTCTACTACTACTACTACGACTAATGTGGCAACGAGTAGAAAAGTAGTAGTAGTAGTAGTAGTAGTAGTAGTAGTAGTAGTAGTAGTAGTAGTAGTAGTAGTGGTAGTAGTGGTAGTGGTAGTAGTAGTAGTAGTAGTAGTAGTAGTAGTAGTAGTAGTAGTAGTAGTAGTAGTAGCAGTAGTAGTAGTAGTAGTAGTAGTAGTAGTAGTAGTAGTAGTAGTAGCAGTAGTAGTAGTAGTAGTAGTAGTAGTAGTAGTAGTAGTAGTAGTAGTAGTAGTAGTAGTAGTAGTAGTAGTAGTAATAGTAGTAGTAGTAGTAGTAGTAGTAGTAGTAGTAGTAGTAGTGGTAGTAGTAGTAGTAGCAGTAGTAGTAGTAGTAGTAGTAGTAGTAGTAGTAGTAGTAGTAGGAGTGGTAGTAGTAGTAGTAGTAGTAGTAGTAGTAGTAGTAGTAGTAGTAGTAGTAGTAGCAGTAGTAGTAGTAGTAGTAGGAGTGGTAGTAGTAGTAGTAGTAGTAGTAGTAGTAGTAGTAGTAGCAGTAGCAGTAGTAGTGGTAGTAGTAGTGGTAGCAGTAGTAGTAGTAGTAGTAGTAGTAGGAGTGGTAGTAGTAGTAGTAGTAGTAGTAGTAGTAGTAGTAGTAGTAGTAGTAGCAGTAGCAGTAGTAGTAGTAGTAGTAGTAGTAGTAGTAGTAGTAGTAGTAGTAGCAGTAGTAGTAGTAGTAGTAGTAGTAGTAGTAGTAGTAGCAGTAGTAGTAGTAGTAGTAGTAGTAGTAGTAGTAGTAGTAGTAGTAGTAATAGTAGTAGTAGTAGTAGTAGTAGTAGTAGTAGTAGTGGTAGTAGTAGTAGTAGCAGTAGTAGTAGTAGTAGTAGTAGTAGTAGTAGTAGTAGTAGGAGTGGTAGTAGTAGTAGTAGTAGTAGTAGTAGCAGTAGTAGTAGTAGTAGTAGTAGTAGGAGTGGTAGTAGTAGTAGTAGTAGTAGTAGTAGTAGTAGTAGTAGTAGCAGTAGCAGTAGTAGTGGTAGTAGTAGTGGTAGCAGTAGTAGTAGTAGTAGTAGTAGTAGTAGGAGTGGTAGTAGTAGTAGTAGTAGTAGTAGTAGCAGTAGCAGTAGTAGTAGTAGTAGTAGTAGTAGTAGTAGTAGTAGTAGTAGGAGTGGTAGTGGTAGTAGTAGTAGTAGTAGTAGTAGCAGTAGCAGTAGTAGTAGTAGTAGTAGTAGTAGTAGTAGTAGTAGTAGTAGTAGTAGTAGAAGTAGTAGTAGTAGTAATAGTAGTAGTAGTAGTAGTAGTAGTAGTAGTAGTAGTAGTAATAGTAGTAGTAGTAGTAGTAGTAGTAGTAGTAGCAGTAGTAGTAGTAGTAGTAGTAGAAGTAGAAGTAGTAGTAGTAGCAGTAGTGTTGTTTGCCCGGTTAGATGAGAAAGTTCGCGGCCGCCTTCCCTGTTTGAAGGTGCTGCTGCTTCGGCCGGTGCGGCCAGCCCCTAGTCACTGCTATTTTAAGGGATAGCAGTACTGCTGTAGTGGCCCAATAAGCCTGACCTGGCTGTAGGAAACTACTCTAGGTCCCTTCGTGTGCAGCTGCTGCTGCTGCTCGCTAAGATACAACAAATGTACTGCTGCCGCTGCTGTTGTTATTCTTGCTGTTGTTGCTTCTGCTGCTGCTGTTGCTGCTGCCGCTGCTGCTGCTGCTGCTGCTGCTGCTCGATACTTCCAAGCATGCAGCAAATTTATCTTCTTGTGCTTTGGTGCTGCAGCGGCCGGTGCAGCCTGCCCTGCGGATCCCCTACCCTTCGCGCAAGATACTATTGATAATTTTATGTCACACCTCTCTTTGTTTCTTATTTTCATGCCGTGTTTCTTAATTGTTTCTGATTCTATTTTTCTTATTTCATATATTTCCCTTGCTGTTTTTCCGTGAGATCCCAAGCGACACACGATTCGATGCGTGGTTGGTGAAAAATTTGGTTGGTTGACGTGGCTGGTTGTTTTTTTGGTTGGTTGATCGAATGGTTGAAACATGCATGGTGGGTAGGTAGGTAGGTAGGTAGGTAGGTAGGTAAGCACGTTGGTTGATGGTCGTTCGCTTGTCGGTCGCTTTGGTGTGTTTCCTCTCGCCTCGTCCCGCCCTCGTCCCATTCATATACCAGTATGTGTTACATGGATATATGTGTACGTATACCCTTCCCCGCCCAATGCAACCCTGCCCCCCGGACTAGACCCGGCTAGGCCCGCCTGATTAATCTAGCCCTCCCTGAGCCCGCCCAGACCCACCTAGCCTTGGTTTGCCCGGCCTGGTCTCGCCTGGTCTGGTTTGGTCTCCGCCCTCCGTGCTCAGACTCGTCTCACCCCCCCCTCATCCCCTCACGGTTTTTCTTCGTTCTCCTCCTTTCTTCTTCTGCCCTCTCACCTTCTCGGACCATGCCGGAGCAGATGTCGATGACCTACCCCTACGGCCTCTACGTGGGTCAGACCATCCCCGACCCTCGGCTGATGTGCCAGATTCCTCACGGTCGGGTAAGAGAGAGGATAACGCGATAATATGATAGTATGTTGTTTTGGCGCTTGTTATGTTGTGTTGTGTTGTGTTGTGTTGTATTGTGTTGTGTTGTGTTGTGTTGTGTTGTGTTGTGTTGTGTTGTGTGTGTTTGTTCTTGTTTTTTCGTTCTTTTGTTTCAGCTGTGCGTTTTTTGTTGTGCTCTTGTTTGGGTCGTTGTTGTGTTTCTTGTTGCTGTTGTTGTGTTTCTTGTTCTGTGTGTTGTTGTAAACTTTCTTTCGGTACTGTTCGCTGATGCTTCACGTGTTATGTTTTCTTTTTTGTGTGCTTTTTCTTTCGGCGTGCTATATCGTTCTGTGTGTTTTTTGCCTTGTGGGTGGTTTTGCTTCTGCGTTGCTTTCGCTTTTAGCGTGTTCTGGCTGAAGCTTCGCGAGTTGTCTGTGCTCTGGCCTGTTTGCCTGTGTTGCCTGCTACTCCTTTCGTCTGTCCTTTCGCGTGTGCTTTCGCTTGGTATGTCGGTTGACCGTTCGATCTTGCTTTTCGCTGACGCCTACCGGGTGATCCACGCTTTCGCTTGAGGTTTTGCTTTTTCAATTAGTTCGCCTGTTGTGCAGTTTTGCTTCTTGCGTGTTTTGATTTTGGTGCGTGTTTCGCCCGTCGAGTTTTCGCTGACAGCTTTCGCGTGAAGTTTGCTTGTGCTTCTGGGTTGTTGTTTCTTGGCTTGTTGTTTCGCTGGTGCTTTCGCTCGATCTTTGTTTCGTACTCTGTTTCGCTTGTTGTGCTTTCGCTCGGGACTTCGGATGCCGTTTTTTGCTCGTGAGTTCGCTCGTGATTTTTCAGCTCGTGATTTTAGCTCGTGCTTTTGCTTGTGCTTTCGCTTGGGATTTCGATCGTGACTTTGATCGCGACTTCGCTAGGGAGTTTTCTTGTGGCTCACTTGTGATTTCGCTTGTCAAGTGAGTCGCGTGTGACTTTCAATCGTGATTTCGCTCTTGCTTTCGCTCTCGATTTTGCTTGTGACGTCGCTTGGGATTTTCGCTTGGTATTTCGCCGGTGTTGGTGCTTGTGTTTTCGCTCGTGCTCTCTCACCTGTTGTGAGTTTCGCTCTTACCTCCGCTTGCTGCGCCATCATCCCCCCCCCCCCCCCCCCCCCCCCACCCCCCCCTCCCTCGAACCCCCGCTCGTTGGTCGCTGAGGTAATTATCTTGGCCTTCAACTCCGCTCGCAAGCGCTATACATATAGCAAGAACACCTCAACTACGACAAGATCCCTTCTCCCCCCATGCCCCTAGGCTTCCTGTTTTCTCCCTTCCCCTTTACTGTCGTCTCCCTTCTTTCGTATTTCCCTCCTATCACGGGGGACCATAGTTAATAGGACCAAATATTGTTAGTAAAGTTGGTTAAATATATAGGTTTTTGTGTGTGCCATAGGTCCCATTAACTATGGTCCCCCGTAATAGTAATAGTCGTAACTCGTAGTGCGATAGCCTGGCTCTTACCCGCCTCCCCGCTACAACTTCGTGCCTTGCATGCTTATTGCGAGGAGACTCCAGTCCTACCAGGTATGTTTTTTTCAACGACTCTCGTCGAATCGCAGGGTTTATGGTCAAACGACTACGGCCATGCACAATAATGAGTACCCCCCCCCCCCCCCGCCCCCCCCCCCCCCCCCCCGTCCTTTACGACGCCCTCTGCTACCGTCATCGTTCCCTCGACCGGGTGTGATGGCCTGTGATGGCCTGTGATGGCGTGACAGGGTCGGTTCTTCTACAATGACGGGGCTATCTATGACGGAGAGTGGAACCGCGGCAATTGGGAGGGGCAGGTAAGGCGGAGGGGAGGGGGAGGGGTTGGGATGAGGGGGGGGGTGTTCTCATGCCACGCATGGCCGTAGTCGTATGGCCATAGACCATCGGTGATGAATGAGGAGGAGGGTGTGTGTGTGGGGGGGGGGGGGGGGGGGGGGGGAGTGCACTCGATAGGAGAGATGTACTCGATCTCATGTACGGCCGAGGTCGTATGGCCATAGACCCTCGCATCCCTACAACGACGGGACGGAGCTTGCCGGTTTTTCACGCACCAGGCAGACATCGCTTGCACCAAGCGCGAAGCGAAACGTGAGGTGTCCGGCGAGTTGCATGGGAGGGTGGGCTGCATCCTACCAAGAACCGCTTGTGAGGCGGACTTGCATATGGATGACAGCTTCAATGAATTGGTTTTAATTTCCTGGGTAGCCACTTCCGGAGACAGCAATGAGAGTTACTATGTAACCGCCTCTTGGGTGCCTTACCACAAACACTACCAGGTACGGGATACGATCATTCCCCTTGCGCGAAGTAAAGGTTCTTCACCTCGCACAAATGATCTGACTCGAGAACGAGCTGTGACCGACCGCCGAAAAATATATATGAAAAGCGGTACCCTGATTGTCTAGCTCAAGTAGTGAGCGGCATGTTTTACAGTGTCGTTGCCCACCGACGCCAACCCAATCTATATAATAGGGGGGGGGGGGGGGCAGGGGGAGGGGGGGGGGGGGGGGTGAGAGAATGTTTAATGCATGAGCGGGGAGGCGAGAGGGTTGGTTTGAAGGCAGAGGCGAATGATCCTTGTGGATGGGGAAGGCGGGGGGAGTTGGAGTTGGTGAATGGAAGCGGGGGGGGGGGGGGGGGGGGGGAGGGAGAGAGTGTACTCTTTGTCATTTTGCAGGGCGAATAGCTGGATGACTATAGACGCTCGCATCCTTTACAAATGTCGGGACGGAGCATTGCGTGTTGCACAAAAGCGCGAAAGCGCCGTGGGGTGTTCGGCGAGTTCGCGGGATTGGTGAGCGCCATCTTCATCCTCAGAACCGCTCTCGTGTCAGGTGGACTTCGGCATGCCTTGTGCGTTATTTTGTCGCGCATGGATGACAGTTTTGGATGCCTTGATTTGTTATTCATGGTGTTGCGGGGCGGGGGGCGGGGGGCGGGGAGCGGAGGGCAGGTGGTGTGGCGGTTACCTAATGACGGACGGAAAGCTGGTTGGGGGCCGGAGGGGAGGGAACGGAGGGGTGGGGCATGGCACTCATGGCCGTAGTCGTATGGCCTGGGGGGGAGGCGACAGACAAAAACCTTACGGGGGAGCGGAAATATATTTACGGAAAAATGGGGGGAGGGAGGGACACACGGAAATCTCAGGATGGGAGGGGGGGGGGGGGGGGGGTTGGGGGGGGGTGAACGGAAAATTGGTTGAGGTGGCCCTGGGGGAGGGAGCGGTTGTAACTGTCTTCATTGTTTTGTGTGTGTTTTGCCGTTTCTTGTTGCGTTTGCGTGTGTGCGTGCATACGTCGTACCTGGTATACCTGTGTGGGCGTATGCGTGCGCGAGCGTAGATACATTCTCCCCCCCACGTCCCGTCTCGTACCCTCCGCTCCCGCCCCCCCCCACCCCAACCCCCTTCGCCCGCTCGAGCACGGACGCGGGCAATCATCCTGAGGCCCCGGCTCTCAGTTTTGTGTGTTGATGTTCGTACCCAGCTGTAAACTGCAGCGTATTTCTTACTGTTCGCGAACGTTCTGCTATCCTATCCATAGACCGTACTTTTCAAGGGCCTAACTTCAACACCGCCGAACACATCAGCAACAACGGCGCACCAGGACAGCAATGATGCCGGCAACAGCAGCAACCACAACAACACTTAGAGCAACAGCGATAACAAAACCAACAACATCACCACTGCAGCCAACGCCAACAACATCACCACCGATAACAGCAGCAGCAACAGCACCACCACCACCACCACAGTCACCGCCAACATCATCAGCACCACCACTAACAGCAACAACAACAACAACACACAACACACAACAGCGATGACCACACACCAACAACCCCCGTGTCTTGTTTCCTTTTGCCCGGCTTGTAATCTTCCGCAGGCGATTAGGACCTGGCCTCTCGGCGCACGGTACGAAGGGGAGTTCAAGAGCAACCTGCAGCACGGCGAGGTGAGTCGGCGCATTTTTTTTTGTGTTTCCGTTCCTCTCTCGAAGCAAAAAAAAAACAACCTATTCATCAAAAAAATTACCGCAGCAGCACCGAGGCGATCAACAGCCTCTTCACTCAGGCACGTTGGATTCGCGAAGCTTGTGATGTATCATGAGTGAATGGTAATAAAACTGCAGTAAGTTTGGGCGGGATTGGTGTGTAAAATAAAAGTACATGGTGGATGGAAGCGTGAGCGGTTGCTGTCTCGTGTAGGCGGCGCGGTTGCCGTTTCCTCCAGCGGCCGCGCAGGTCTGCCCAGGAGTCGGTCTTCGAGCCCTCCGGCAAAGCACCCAGTATTCCGAGGGGTCGCCTTTTCTCGCGCCCAACCTCCAGTGTATGCATAGAGGCAAAAAGTCATAAATAGGTATACCTATGCCTTTTGAGCCATTTGTCGGTACACCCAACTTTGCACTCGGGAAAAGGCTTCCTGGCCCTCCCTCTGACTGGCCAGCGCCCGATCATACCTGTTGTTGGCTGGATAATGCCAGGTACACCTCCGAGTAACTACTCAAGTCGGGTTTCACCCATTTTTGGGTTCAAATGTACCTCCGAATGACTCGAATACGTGAATATCAATGCACAATCATCCATACATTTCGGAATAGAGTGCTACAACTTTGGGTTTTGCTATGTGTATATACCTTTGTTCGTATTTATTCTATATGTACTCCTTTCGTTTTTCAGCCCCTTCCCCAGAAGGCGTTGTGCTGGCAGGGGCGGGGGGTGAGGGCATGTCCTTCGAACGTATCCCCCCCCCCCCAATTATGCTACCCGGTATGTCTATCTACAATAAGTATTAAAAGCGTCGCCGGAACATAATTGGTAGGGCTGGTAGTTGCCTGGACCACGACTATTGCGGGGGACCATAGTAAATAGGACCTACGGTACACACAAAACCTATATATTTTCCTATTTTTACTAGCAATATTTGGTCCTGTTTACTATGGTCCCCCGTAATAGTGATTTCCTGGGCATCGACCCCCCCCCCCCCCCCCCCCCCCCCCCGCCGCCCCACCCGGCCGAGGGGAGCCCACGAGAGGCGCCCCCGAGAAGGGCCCGCCGGAGCCAACTTTTCAAAATTGTGCGCTGCTCTCCGGCTTTATAGCTTTTACGCACAGAACGGATGCTGATAAGACAACCCCCAACGTTTCTGTGGAACAAGGCAAAACTTCACAACAGTCGGACAGGTTTGGCATCGCTGCAACAAAAATACATTTTAATGCCTGTAGGCAATAAATAGTGCCACTCCTGTCGTGAAAAACAAGGAAGTGTTGTGTTGCATGTTGCTATAAAGTAAGGCCTTTATATTGCAGGGACAGGGTGGCAATACACTATTAGTCGGCGGCTTATTTACAGTCAGCCGACTCGCAGCCTGGACGGGTCTTTTTGCAAGCCACCAAAGCCTGGCGTGCACCGTATGTGTCCATGTTCGAACCTGCTGTATGCAACAGAGCCGCGCGTGGCATACACACGCGTTTTTTTTTGTTTTTTTTTCACCTACAGCGGTACTGTAGTAGTACCGTATCACCCGTGTGGTAAGGTACCCCCCCCCCCCTCCCCCCCCTGTGATGAAGGTCAAAATTCGTTTTCTCTAGAAAAACCAGGGGGCGCGCGCATACACCACGAAAGTGCCGGCTTTTGGGGGGGAAGGATCTGTCGAAACGAGGCCTTTCCATATACTAGCCGTGTCGCTCGCTCGGCGTTTTCAGTCTCTCTGTTACGGGGGAGAGCAACTTGGAAGTTTGAGACAGGGGGGGGGGTGTTATCTTACCACACGGGTGATAAGGGGTGTGTTATCTTGTCACACGGGTTACATACCAAGGTATGTGTTATCCCATCACACTATTTATACGGTGTATCGACTTATCACACGTGTTATATACCAAGGTCTGTGTTTTCTTATCACCCTGTATGGTACCGTGTGTTATATCATCACCCAGTGTGTTATTCGGTGCGTTATATCATCACATGTGTTGTGGAGTACTCGCGTCCCTAGAAGCACGGGCATGTTGCTCCACGTGGTGTATGTAACACGTGAAACTCGACACGAAACTGGTGAGCTTAAAGGGAGAGGAGGGTGGGAGCGGGGGGGGATAGGGGGGAGGAGGCAGACAGGGGAAGGCGGGAGGGGGGGGGGGGGGGGTAGGGTGTCTTTGAATTTCCCCTCGCTTTTAAAAGGTTTTGTTTTTTCACGAGCCTTTCGTTTGTCTTCGTGTTTCGTTTGTTTTTCATGTCGTTGATTTGCTTTTTCTGATGGGGGAGGGGGGGGAGAAACGAATACACTCGTCTCGCTTGAAATAGTGTGCACGTGCTGGGATTCCATCGGCTCCGTTCTTGCTGTGATTGTTGCTGTCGGGTGGCTTCTTTGTGTTGCTGCCACCTGCTGTTGTCGTTGCGCCGTTGTTGTTCGCGCTGCTGCTGCTGTTGTTGCGCTGCTGCTATTCTCGGTATGGCCGACACTGACGCGGTTGTTGCGCTGCTGTCGATGCGCTTGTCGTTGTTACATTTCTTTTTTCGTGGCACGACACCAGTTTCGTAGCCTCGGCCGGTACCAGTACCCTGGCAGTCCTCGGTCACAGGACGGGTTCGATCGATCTGGGAAGATAGCAACATACACAGTTGATACAAAAAAAATGGCCCCAGGAGCGAAACGTTGGAATGATAAAAGGATACAGTAATTTTGTTTTTTTTACCAGGTAAAATAAAACAAATACCGTGTAGGAAGTATCACGCAAGGACACTTGAAAACAAGGTAGAATCAACGTGCTTCAACTTCAACGTACTCAGGGGCTGAACGCACACGTGCCTCGTATACAGCGCGCCGCCGGAGAGCAGGAGTCTCCCTTCTCCACATATCCGCCACTGTAAAGACTGAACTTGCAGTATTAACAGTTCGCATGCTAGATTGGTTTCATGCCATTTCTTAACCCTTCTGGGACTGTGCAGTCCCGTTTTTTTTATGGGGGGGGGGGACAAAGCAGTCAAAATTCCAAGTAGTTTGTCCCCATAACGGGACTGCAGTTCTAGAAAGGTTTATAAGCCGTTCCACTGGCGCGGCGAAAAAAACGCGTCTACTCTTCGAACATCGAAGTAAATTTGTAAAAAACAAAAAGAAAGAAGGTTGCCGTAGTCGTTAAGAGGTTCCAGGAGTTGGGAAGATTTGTCGATTGTATCGACGCTGCTGTGATCTATCTATTTGCATGCGCGGTTAGGCGCGTACCGGCCAAGGAAGGAAGGGTCCGAAGCCTTTCTCGCGATAAAAGGGCGAGCCACGAAAGGAGGATGAGAGGGGAGAGCCTGTACGTAGGCGTCAGCGCGCACGTAGCGATCGTTCACTCGTCTAAGGCCTCGGTCGAACTCGTTCGCAGGACAAGGTTTCGTAGGCCAGCGCTATCCGAACGGGACTCTTGCGGCGAACATGCTGCAAAGGGCAGCAGGCCGCACGCATAGCAAGTTCGTTTCGGTAGGAACAAGGACGACTTCCTTTGTGGGCGCTGGTCGGGAGGAGGAGGAGGAGGAGGAGGAGGAAGGAAAAGAGCCTGCTCCTTTGTGACCCCGGATCTGAGTTACGGCTAATACGGGGGACCATAATTCATAGGGATGGGACCATATATTGTTAGTAAAAATGGTCAAATATATAGGTTTTTATGTATACCATAGGTCCTATTAACTATGGTCCCCCGTAATAGGAAGGAGAGAGAAAAGAAGGGCCGATGATAATAAATGGGATGGAAAAAAACAAGTAAAAGTAAAAAAGATGCAAGAAAGCCCGCCCCCACTGACGAGAGATCCTCAGTATATATACACCGCAGGATGCGAGCTCCTTCCCTTCATGCGATTCTCGCCGCAACGCCCCTCACGGCGCTTTCGCGCTTGGTACGAGCAAATGCCTGCCTGGTCGGTGGAAACCCGTAGTGCTTTGTTCCGGAAATGGAGAGATGGGAGGGTCTTATGGCCGTACGACTACGGTCGTGCGTGACAATGAGGTACACCCCCCTCCCAAGACAAGAGGCAGAACAGGAAGGGAATAAGTTTAGCAAAAAGTTTCTATGTAATGTATGGGAACAAGGTATTGTGCGCTCAACTGTTGGATGTGTCTCTACTAGGAGTAGGAACGGTGCTCCGTCTCGAAAGGGATGCGTGGTCAATGGTCAGATACCTAAGGCAAGCAACAAATGAGTACACCCCCGGGGGGGAAAAAAAATGAACTCGTTGGAGCTGTCATCCATATGCAAGTCCGCCTCACAAGCGAGCGGTCCTTACTAGGATGCAGCTCGCCCTTCATGCGACTCGCTGCTTCGCGCTTGGTGCAAAAAATGTCTGCCTGGTCGGTGAAAACCCGACGTGCTCCGCCCCGGCATTTTTCGTGGAGATGCGAGGGTCTATCTATGGCCATACGACTACGTCCATGCATATGGCATTGAGTAACCCCCTCCCCCTTTCCCTACCCTTCATTGCCCTTCATTACCCCTGTATGACGTATCACGAACAGGGAACGTTGACGTTGCCGAATGGAGGTGGCGGCTATTCGGGAGAGTGGCACAAGGGTTTCCAACACGGAAAGGTAAGCCTACGTACGGCTCAAGCCGGGAGGTAAAAGAGGAACTCGTCGTACTTGTCGTTTCGTTTTGGCCAGTTACCTGATGCACGAACGAGGCAGCATGCCGCGGTGCAGACGGAGCTTTCGATTGGTGATGGTAGTGGTGGTGGTGGTGGTGGTGGTCGTCGTCGTCGTCGTGGTGGTTGTTGTTGTTGTAGGTGCTGTGGTGGTGGTGGTGGTGGTGGTGTGTAGTGGTGTTGTTGTTGGTGTCGGTGTTGTCGTGGTTGGTGATAGTGTTGTCGCGGTTGGTGATAGTGTTGTTGTGGTTGGTGTCGGTGGTGTTGTTGTTGTTGGTGGTGGTGGTGGTGGTGGTGGTGGTGGCGTTTGCAGCGGTTTATGTTGTTCCCTCATCACCCGATCGCCATAGTGTAGTCCACGATCCCGAGACGGGCTCCATTGCAGCATGAACACCTACCTCTGCGCACCTCGAATGCCTCAAAAGGTACAACACATGGTGTCTTCGCTCTATGAATAGTCTCATAGTGTGATTCAGGGTTATGATTGGGTTGGATATATGTATAAGTCCCCCCCCCCCCCCCTCCCCAAAGCTAAATGATCGGCGTTACCTGCAACCAGCATGTACTAGGGTACGGGTAGACGAAGGAAAGAGAAAAAAAAAATCATTAAACAAAAAAGAAAACGGGGCCTCGCTCGCTACGATGTCGGAATTGAAAACGCACTCTGTTCTATTAATAGTAACGGGTTGGGATTTTAGTCGCAAATTCAATAAAAGGTTAGGCTGTTTACGGGTCTGGTCAAACCTTGCGGGTCGGGTCGGGTCGCATCAGGTCGGGTTGCGGGTCGGGTCGGGTCGCATCAGGTCGGGTCGGGTCAAAAGGGTGACTTGGTCCGACCCGTGAGGTTTTGAAAACCTCCTGACCTGACTCGACCCGGCCCGACCCGACCCGATCCGATTCGATCCGACCCGGCTCGACCCGTGAGATTTTGAAGACCTGCTAAACCCGACCCGCGGGTTCGGGTCATGAGCCGTGGAGAGCCCTGAAAAATCATGTTTTTTTTCCGGTTTTGTTCCGCTTGATTCTTGTATGCCCCCTCCCGTCTGGGACTAAAAAAAGAAAGCGGGGTGTCCGCTTGCCCCCCGTGTACCCTTGACTACAATAGGGGGACGTTTGCAGACCCGATGTCCAACCTTTCATATTTTTTTCATTACAAAATATATATTTTTTATCGGTCTGTCGTATGTATTTTTATTTCCCATAACCGTTGAAATATTGTGGGAAATATTTGCAGCCTATTCTTGAAACTTTTACTGCCATTATAAAAGAAGGATGCCTTCGATTATTGGAGTAGCAACAATATATGCGCTGGTAGTCCCGTAGGGGTCTATCTTTAGGGATCTATCTGTAGGGATCTATCTGTAGGGATCTATCTGTAGGGATCTATCTGATCTATCTGCCTCTAGGTAGTTTTCTGACCTGACCCGAAACATGGAAGCGTGGGTTCGATTTGTGCTATCCGCGACTGCACTCATTTCCTTTCTTCCGGGTGGCATGAGCCACGTTTTGATACTCATGTATGCCCGTGTCAGACTCCGAAAATGGAGATTATATTCGACAGAGGTCAGAAACAAATTCGCTCGACTTTTGCTCAAAAACTTCAAAGAAGAGCTTTTTTTTTGTGATGCGTACGTACGACGGGTACCCCGACCTTAAGAGAGGGCGCGCTGAGAGAATAGAACAGTTACGAGAGGCCAAATTCGGCCGAACAACCCGCCTGTATTCAGCCCACCGTAAACATTTCCCACTGTTTGTTCATATTGAGAGAACGCGCTATTGCGGGGGACCGTAGCCAGCAGGACCAAATACGGTTAATAAAAATAGCGAAATATGTAGGTTTCTGTGTGTACCGTAGGTCCTATTTAATATGCCCCCCCCCCCGTAATAGTACCTGGTAAACGTTGTGAGAGGGGCTTCATCCCATCACCTGCTGTAGTACTACCCTTCCGTCTCGGAGACAACCAAACCGCTCAAATTATGTATACCTGGTAGGCATTTTTTCCCCCTAACGAAACTGTGGCCCTCAAAGGGTTAAAAGCCAGCCCATGGTCGATTAGTGGTAGGCATGTGTAAGACGTATCCCTTTTGAGGGCGCAGCCCCACTCTGGGGAAAACAAAGCAGTTAACTGTTACCTGGTACCAGGTATGTTTTTTTTTCAGTAGTTTTGTCCCCCCCGACACGCACGGGACTGCGCCCTTAAAATGGTTGAAACAACCTCATGGCCTCAAGTGATATTTATTCTCGAGTAGTTCGTCCCCCAAATCGGCTGCGGCCCAAAAAGAGTTGGGACAATCCCATGTCCGACTGTAGTAGTAGTAGTAGTAGTAGTAGTAGTAGGAGTAGTAGTAGTAGTAGTAGTAGTAGTGTAGTAGTAGCAGTAGTAGTAGTAGTAGTAGTAGTAGTAGGAGTAGGAGTAGTAGTAGTAGTAGTAGTAGTAGTAGTGTAGTAGCAGTAGTAGTAGTAGTAGTAGTAGTAGTAGTAGTAGTAGTAGTAGTAGCAGTAGTAGTAGTAGTAGTAGTAGTAGTAGTAGTAGTAGTAGTGTAGTAGCAGTAGTAGTAGTAGTAGTAGTAGTAGTAGTAGTAGCAGTAGTAGGTCTACTCAAGACAAATGCTGTAAAAGAACAACCGATGCTGGGGTGGTGGTAGTCCCTCGGTTATGAGAAAGTCACATCGGTAAAAGAACGGGGCCTCTGCCGAAACCTGGTAGACGTACGAAGGTAGAGAGATGCGCCAACTTTGTTTCTGAGGTTCCCTTCCTCATTTGAGGTTCCCTTTGCTGGAAAGTGGGGCTCACCCCGAATATTGGTCAAAAAAAAAAAATGACCTTCCGACGACTTTTGGTTTAGAAGCCCGGCGCCATTCAGCGAACAGTTTTGCCCCGCAAGCGCTGCCCCTATACTTACGAAGGCATGACCACTTTTACCTGCACCTGCGTCTTTCGGGGTGTGTAAACCACTTGGAGTTAGTGTGGGATATCCTTTCCAGGAAGAGGTAAAAAAGGTAAATGCAAGAAAGCTGTGTAGTGTAATATATTCTACAACCATCACGACAATTCGCTTTGGACGGGCGATGTTTGCGTGACCGGCGACTTTGGCTTCAAGTTTTCGACAGTAATCAGAACCTAATATAAGGTGTAAACCTTGTGGGATACATGGTTTTTGTGTCCATCGTTTGGTTCTGATTACTACCTGCTATGTACTACTTTAAGCCCCCGTAGTTTCGGGCTAAAAAGGAAGGGGGGGGAGGGGTGGTTCCAACATGGCAAACTTGCAGCATGCCGCCGGGCAGGTGGGTGACTGGCTGGGTGGGCGGGTGAGGGTAGCGGGGGCGGGTACAAAAGTCTGCTGCGCGGGCGTTATGGGGGCCTGGATGTCACAACCGCGTTTTTGCTTGTTGTCTCGATACATAGGTTGTCGGGTTGTTGTTGTTGTTTTTAGCAAATGCCGAAACCTGTACAGTGTCAGGCATGGGCCATGGCTGGTGTATTCGCGTGTGTTTGATAAGTAGTCCGCCACATCTGGACTCATTTTTCACCAAAAAGTACCTTAATATTTTGACCCGGGTGCTTGTATGTTTGTGGTATTACGGGGGACAACATTGAATAGGACCTACCGTACAGACAAAAATCTATACCAGGTATATATTTATATATATATATATATATTTCGCTCTTTTTACTATTACTAAATATATTTGGTCCTACTGTATTTGCCATGGCCCCCGTTATTTCGCTATTTTTACTATTACTAACATTATCTGGTCCTACTGTATTTGCCATGGCCCCCCCGTAACAGTGTGAAGTATATTTTCCACCCGTCAATGTGTATGGTGGCGTGCGTACGTGTATGCTATTTGCTCCTTCCAGATGTCGGGGTGCTTTTTCAGTTACATACTTCTTGCGACACTCCCTTAGCCGCGTCCCGGTGGGCAACCTTGTTCTTCGTAAAGTGTGCACCGATTTGTGGTGCACCCCTCTCCGGTACCTATTTTAGGGATCAGTGGTTGTGGACTGATATAAGCAGCGTTCATTGGTTGGCGTGATACGGCGGAGATAACGTCCCGAGAGAAACTTTTCGCTGCTGGTTTCTTGTGAGTAGAAGATGTGCAAGGGGACACGATCATGGAAAACCCCGGGTTTTCGTCGGGTGTTTTGTTCAATTCCGGTTTCGGATAATTTTTCGGAAAACAAAAAAAGCTTTTGCTTTTCAAGATTTTGTTTCGCAAGCGCAATCGACACACAAACACAGGGTAGGCGTTGGCTCGCGCTCTAAATATTCGCTCGGCTACCTGCAACTCGCTTGACCGAAGAAAAACGGAGAGTTACGTAGAAAAGCCCGGTGGTGGTTTTGCATTTTTCTTGTGGCTTTGCTTTTTGGTTGGCCTGTTTGAATCGGGGAGAGACTTTTTATTCCGGCGTAATTTCTTTTTTTTTTCGCAAGAACAACACTGGAAGGATTGGGAGGACCTTCAACTATTGATGGAACAATCGTTTGGCGAGCTCCGAGTTCCCTTGCCTAGTGAGACTGTGCCATATGATGGAGGATACCATCGCGTCGTTCTGGATTTGTTCCGCGTTGCTTCGGACCGCCAGCTCACCGCGAACACAGTATACAAAAAACCCCAAAAAAAGCCGATTGTACGTATTATCGCCCGAGATAATGACACAAATGTCCAGTTGGTGGCCCCTATTAACCCTTTTAGAACCCCAGTCCCGTTTTGGGGACAAACTACTTGAAATTCGAGTGGTTTGTCCCCACATATGGGACTGCGGTTCTAAAAGGGTTAAAGACGCCAGAGTGGTCGAAGAGTATGATGACACCCCATTGCGCCAAAGGCCCCCCTACCCTTCCCCCCCCTTCTGCAGGTAGAGGAGGACCGGATTCCTTGTATCTTGTACGTTATCTATCGCTCACCGCTGACCGTTTTTTCGTTTCGCCTGAAAGGTGTGCGCGGCCTTGAGGGTCGTTGTTCGCACACCTTGGGCCCGTCGGCGTCGGATTTGTTGTTCGCGCGTTTTGGTGGCGTAGGATTATTTTTTTTCACGATATGCTGCTACTATTGCTGCTACTACCATACTACGACTATACTACTACTGCTACTATACTAATAATACTACCTGGTACCTGATACTATACTACTACTACTGCTGCTGCTACCACAGCCAATTCTACTGCTACTACTACTACTACTACTACTACTACTACTACTGCTACTAGTACTACTACTACTACTGCTACTGCTACTACTACTACTACTACTACTACTACTACTACTACTGTTACTGTTGCCACTGCTACTGCCACTACTACTACTACTACTACTGCTCCTTCTACTGCTATTGCTATTGCTAGTACCACTGCTGCCACTGCTATATACTGCCACTGCCAAGTTTGCTGCTACTAGTAAATCTCCTGCTACGGTTGCGGATACTTCTACTGGTATTAATAGTACTACTGCTGCCACTGCTCTATACCTCCACTGCCACTGCTGCTGCCACTTCTACTGATATTAATACTCCTACTGTTGCCACACCACTCCCAATTCTACTGCTGCTAAATTTGCTGCTGGTGCTGCTGGTGCTGCTGTTGGTGCATTTACGCGTGCGCAGGGCACGCTCACCACCCCGGATGGCCAGACGTGCGAAGGAGAGTTTGTGGGCGGCAACCCGCACGGCAAGGTGAGAGAAAGACCCTACGACTCTTCCAGGCTCCAACCGTAGATGATGGTCTATCTATATATCTATCTGCGGTAGATGATCTATCTGCAGTAGATGATCTAGTTCCCCCTTTTTCCGTTGTGAGAGAGTTGTGCAGGATCTGTGTACGTATAGTAGTACAGATGATCCAACCCAGGAAACGTGTGGTAACAGACCATGCAGGCTTTACAGCACCATGCCATTCCGGCAACATGAGCTAGATCATACATATCATACAGATCGCACAGATCAGGAGTTATCTGCGCTGAACGATCTAGATCATGAAATGTTGTGAAACTGTTTACCGCCGCACAGCATCCAATGGGGGGGCACCGACCTACACCCTTCCCGAGGAATGTAGGAAACGCGCGACCCCCTGCTAAAAATTGACCATCGGCCCGCCGGGAGAACCCACAGCTGACTTCTTATCTGTTTAGTAATATTTTTTTTTCGTTATATTTGAAGGCATACCGATATACCTACCATAGCGGTTAAGATTGCATACTCCCTCTCGGACGAATTTCCCTCGTTGGTCTTCCGTCACTTCCGTGTTTGTTCCCGAGCCCCCATCGTTCCTTTTTCCGACTTCCGCCGTGCTTCAACCTCGTCCTTGACCCCAGCCTGCGTACGTTATATATATTCACCACTCTGGCCGAGAATGTAGTGCCCGTTTGGTGTTATTATCCTATGTTTAAGGGTTATTGTATTTCCGGACAGAGTTGTAGTACGCGAGATAACACCCCCCCCCCCCCCTTCTTCCAAGCCGACGTTGCCGACAACGTGGAGGGAGTGAAAACGCCCCCGAGAGATGCGTGCGCGCGCAACTCTGGAATGATCTCGACGACGATTGTTTTCCTACAAGGACCCCTATTTTTCTTCATGACTCGGATTCTGGAGGCCAACCTGGGGCCCTCAGGGAACTCAGCACCCCCCCCCTCCCCCTGCGTATGGTTTGGAGAATGTTTGGTTCTTGTTCGGGAATGACTGCAGGGGCGTGTGTCATCTCGTGCTACACACCACTGTTGCAGAAGGACACGATAGTGTTAGTACTAACGCCCATAACTCAATACTCGTACGGTGTTTCGACATAGGAGGGGCATGTGATACCTTGCTTTTGGGTCCGTCGTGGGTGATGATTATTACGTATGCCCATCCGTACTAGTCCTGGCCTTTTGCTTTTTTTCTTCCTGGTTGATGTATTTCGATAACCCTCACGCCCTGTATTTTTTTCTAGCGTCTACTGTAGGTGCGAACCTGATTTGCCCCCAAGTCCCGGTTTTGTCGCGCATGTTTTTATTTTTTCCACGGCGAGCATCACCCATCAATCCATCCCACGTCCGGCATTTTCTCCTCCCATCCTTCACACCTGGTATGTGTTCCCGCGCCTACCCATCCCACTCCCCACATCTCCCACCCGCCATCTCGCATCCCGCATACCACGTCCCACACCCCAGCATCCCACAACCATCATCTCACAAACCGTGGTGACGCTTTGTTGGCCGACGCCGAATGCTCATCGTCTTCCACCCCATCTAAGTCCCCAACCCCACCCACACCTTCTACCTTACCCTCTTCCCTACCCCCATGTCGAATTCAACTCCCATGCCCACCTTCACGCCAGGTCCTAGTCCTAGTACCACTGGCGCCCTGGGGCATGTATCCACTATGCTGGTGTAGCAGTCAGCATAGTTGGGATCTTGTTTTTAAGAGTAGCACACATGTGGCCCGTTTTCGGCGTTTATTAGAGTAGCACAATTTGGCTTTTGGTTTGGAGCATAACAGGCATCAAAACTGGGCTAAGTTTTGAGGAGAAACAAGAAATGATGATAGAACCCCCCCCCCCCTATTTTTTGGATGTAGATAAAGCCTACGGCATCCCTCAGTTTTCCTCTCGTGGACACCTGGACCCTCACTGTCGCTTGTCGTTTTCTCATGGTTTTGCTCCTTTTTTGTCGAAAGGGTGTGATGAAGACTCCCCAAGGGATGGTGTACGAAGGAGACTTTGAGGATGGTCTCCCACATGGAAAGGTGGGAGCAATGTACCGTAGACGTAAGCATGACCCGCGATTAGCGTCTTTCGGCGCCTGCTTGCCTTCAGTAGTTCACGCTGCACTGACGGTGCCGCCGCTGCCGCCGCCGCTCTCAAGCGCGTTCCGTGCGTTGTGCTCCAGCAGACGTTTACCCAGGAACATAGTGGTAAAAACAAAATTTGGTGCGTAAACAAACGTAGGGGGACATCTGATACTCGGGGATATCGTGGGTTCTGCATACTATTGCCCCCCGTGATACGAGAGAGAGAGAGAGAGAGAAACGCGCGGCGGAGACTACCGTACGCTAACTTCAACCCTAACCCTGACCTTGTTTTCGCGCAATAAGCTTTCAATGGGCAGTCGCCGCCTGTCTCGCCGCATCCTACCTTTTCCCACGTCGTGCGTCGGATGCGCCGACCCCCCCCCCACCCCCCGCCTGTTCTACTTGCCTCCGTGTCAATCTGACCCTGTCGTGTGCCGCCGTGTTTGCGCCATTTGTTCTCTTCCTTGCTCCTTCGTTTGTGCATTCCTTGGTGCCCTCTCATCGCCCCCCCCCATCCCCCCCCTCTCTCGTGCGTCCCTTCGTCTCTCCGTTCCGCGACTCCCTTCCTTAGGGCGTGACCACGTACCCGGATGGCACAAAATACGAGGGGGAGTTCAAAGAGGGCGCCATGCACGGAGAGGTAAGGCGTGTGTGTCACTCGACCCGACCGAACCCGACCGCCTCATAATTTTTTTACCTAGCGTCGCAATACGTCGGGCCGCGCATCAGGGCGCAACACCTGGGGGGCCATTGCCGGTGGTACCACTCCTCGTCGAGCACAAAAGTGCCTGGATGCGTATCATCGTCCGGAATCGTCCACCCCTCTGCGAGCATGAACTGCAGACATATGTTCAAGCTCAAGAACTTCCTCCCCTTCACTACCCCCACCCCCACCCACCCCCCTAGAAGCAAAAATCAATGTATGTTACGTTCAGAAACTCTCCCACCCCCACGTCCGCCCCTATCAACTCCTTAACCCCCCCCCCCGCCTACAAGAAAAAATGTCGTGCTCATGCCGTTCAGGAAATCCTTCATCCGCACCCTACGCCATACCCACCCCGCACCCTCAACCACCCCCTCCCCCGTCCCCCCCCCCCCCGTCCCCTACTCCCCTCCCTCGCTGTCGCCATGCCGTCGTCGTGCTGTTATGACCCTGTTCTGACCGTGTTAATAGATGACACTGGTGGTGACCGACGAATAATGCAACCTTAAGGGCTCCGGTCCCCACCTCCCCCCCCCCCCCCCCCCCCCCGCCCGCCTGTGTTCCTGTTCCCGTTCCTGTTTCTGTTCCCGATCCTGTTCCCGATCCTGATCCCGATCCTGTTCCTGATCCTGTTCCTGATCCTGTTCCTGGCCATGTTCCTGTCCATGTTTCTGGTCCTGCTTCGGTTCTTGTCCCTGTGGTTCCTGCTCTCATCTGTTCTCCTGTTCCTGCTCCCCGTTCCTGCTCCCCGTTCCTGCTCCCCGTTCCTGCTCCCCGTTCCTGTTATGCTCCGGTTCACGTTCCTGGTCGTGTTCTTGGTTCTGGTCCTCTTCTCTTGGCCCTGTTCCTGTTGTTGCTCGTGTTCCTGTCTTCCTCCGGCGATTCTGCGTCCACCAGGGCACGATGTCGGCGGAAGATGGAAGCGAGATTCGTTCAGGGGCTTGGGCATACGACGAGGAATTCCCCTGAACAGACTAGGAGCAACATCGAGGACAAAGTTATGGGCAACAGATATATAACCAAATGGGAACAGCAAGGACATGGGAAATGTATGTACCTCCGACAGGAACAAGAATGCAAAAAAAAAACAAAATACTATATGTAAGCAGTACTCGTAGGAGAATAGAAGGAGGCGGGTGGTTTGTGTTGCGCGACCGATGCCCCTGATGCAGCTGACGAGCGTAGAAAGTCGTGAGCTTGTTGGTGCCCGGGAGGGGAGGGGAGGGGAGGGGAGGGGGCATGCTGCGCGCGAGCCAGCGAGCGAGCAGGAGGGCTAAGGTATGCAGCAGGTAGTTAGTGACAGGCAGGTGTGGACAGGAGGGGGGGGGTGATTGGAGTGAGTGGGCTGGTTGGGTGGGTGGGTGGGTGGGTGGGTGGGTGGGTGGGTGGGTGAGTCGGTCGATTGGGTCGGCGATTGGGTTCGCGGTTGTGGAGGCACGCCAGCGGAGAACTAGGGGATGTTAGCAAACCGACCCCGGCTCAGAAACGGCAAGCACCGGGTGGATCGGGGGGTGGGGTGGGGTGGAGTGGAGTGGAGTGGAGTGGGTGGGTGATTCGGTCGTGGGTGCTGCGAGAAAGGAGTATGTAACCCACCTTTGATTATGTTTTTGTTTCGTTTTTTTTGTTCCCCCACCCAGGGAAGGGTTAGAGGCGCTCCGTAAAAATGCGGCGCGTGGATCGGGCGGGGTTTTGTTTTTGGGGTTGTCACTCTACTAGTCCCCACTCCTTGAGGTCCATCCCCCCTTTCGTGTTAGCCGATGTGCGTGAATGGGATACATGCCTGCATGCCACTGTACATGTGTTCTTGTTAGCGATAGAGCAGAAGCACTGCTTTTCGTCGTTGGGGGAGGGGAGCAGGGGGGTAGTGTAGGTAGTGTTCGATCTTGACTGGCCGGCGCGAGTGTGTCGATTTTACGTGTTTCTGTAACGTTTTTTTTTTTTTGTTTTTTTTGCATAGTTTTGCGCCGCACGCACGCAGTCGTCGTACGGTTTTGGTCAGGAATTTCTTGCTATGCTGTCGGTTGTTACTACGACCCTTGAGTGTGCGTGTGTTGTGTGCGCACTGTGCACGTTCAGAGCGTCGGCTGGGTCTTGAATGTGTTCAGTGTTTTTTTTTTACGAAACCAATCTCTTAATTTGGGGAGGCAGGAGCGCGGGGGGGAGGGTAGGCAAATGGGAAGGGTGGGGGTGTATAGGACCGGGTAAGGTTGCAGAAAAAAAGGGCAGCGGAAGGGGCGAAGACATTCACCTACAAAGGGTTGACGGTAGGTAGGAAGGCCGTCGGTAGGTTGCTCGAACTACGCTAGAAGAGCAAAAACAAGAAAACCTCCCTTGAGATTTCAGCGGACCCTTTCCGTGTAGCGAACATTCTTCCCGTAAGCTCATCGAGGGGCGCCGTGGAAACGCGCGATACGAGGAGCTGACACTCGGCCACTCGCTCGCGCATGCAATGGAGTTGGTGAAATACACCAGCGGACGCTGGGGGTTATTCTGCATATACGCGTGCATAGAGAGACTAGGTCTATACATGTAGCCGGTAACATATTCTACGGCGAAAACGTCCCGACACTGAATTGATTTTTTGACTAGTTTGTTCCCGGGTATGTGGATCATTGGAGTTGTAAAGGGGGGTTAAGGCTTCTGCTGCTGCTGTTGCTGCTGCTGCTGTTGTTGCTCTGACAGAGGTACGCGAACCCTGTCGGAAAGCGCACTCGGTTGGGTTTTTTTTTTGAGATCCGCACGCGCTCTGTCCAGGGGGGGGGGGGGGTGCAGCAGACATAGCACCGAAAAACGATGTATTACGCGGGTCTCTACAGCTACTATTGTGGGGGTGAGGGGGGGGGCAGGGGGTGGGGCGATGAAGCCAGGAAGCTCTCCCGTTTGTTTGCATTTCGCTGACCGCTCGCAAGTGCTTGCGCGGCTGGGCTGGGCTGGGCTGGGCTGGGCTGGGCTAACGGTCTGTTGCCTTATATTTTCAGCCACGAGTAGATGTGTCTGTTTTGTTCTCGTACGGGTTGCACATGTATGTCGGATGAGTGTGTTGGTGTTTTTTTGTGGGTCGGTGGGTCGATGGGTGCAGCACTTAAATTGCTGTTGTACACACTTTCACACTGGTTGCGTAGTGTCCGGCGCAGGGGATACACCGCGACCTCTGTGTGATTTTTTTATGAGGCTTTCGCGCGGCTCTTTTTAGTTTTTTTTTTTCATTTTCGTTATTTTCTCCTTTTTTTTGTTCTTCCATTTTTTTTTCTCCTTCTTTCCCCCCCCCCCGCCCCCCCACGATTTTTCCTTTTGTTTCCCACCCTTTCAATTCTATGTTTTTGTTTTCATGAGTATTTGCGTGTTTTTTCTTATCTTATCTTTCCCCCCGGCGCTCTTGAACCGTGTGGTACGGTCGTTCGATTTCGTTGAGTGAATGAAGGTACCTGGCGTCTTGTCTTGCTGTTTGGTTGGCTTGGCGAGGAGAATTCGGTGCCTGTTTATTGTGTTATCCCGTTTCGTACGAGTATGCGTTTGCATTTTTATCGTTACGCAGCAAGCAGTCGGTTTGGTGTACCGGTGCAAGCAGTTGATAGGGTCCACCAGTACTTTTTTTTCGCTTTTTTTCTTTTTTGTTTTCATATTGGTTTGATCTAGAGGCAAGCAGGCTCTCAACCTTGGAGGGTAACCTTGCGCGCAACGGGTAAACTCTCGTACATGCGGCTGATCACTGCAATCTCCCATGTTGTTTTCCCCCTCTGATCGACGGGGCTCAAGTTTTAATTCAAGTGGGATTAGGTTTCTACGTGATTCACACGACTTGCCTCCTACACGAATGTATGATTTCCGTAAATAGGAACTTTATTTTTCCTCTGTCGTTTTTTTTTTTCGGGTGGGCGGGCTTTGCCGGAAATAAGCCGAGACAGTTATTTTAGGTGTGCGTACGAGTTGCCGCGATCGATCGTATGTAGGCGAAAATGACGCCTTATTCTAGGAGGGAGAGTCTGCTGGCTCCCTAACTCTACCCAAAACGTTGCCGCTGTTTTTTTTTTATCGCGCTGCGCTCACTCGGGTGTTGCAGCGATACTAGCCCTGAGCTGAGTGTGTTCATCCAGCTACACCATTGCTGACACCCATGTACAGGTGCTTGTGTTTATCGCGCTGACAGCACCCATATAGGTGTTTATTTTTACCTGCGAGCTGAAACGTGTTGGTGCTTGTTGCGTGTAGAAGGCAGGCTCTGAGGACTGAACCATCTCCTGTATCGAGTTGTAAACGCTTTCGGTGGTGTAACTTAACTCAGTAACTCGAACATGAATGGTCTCGGAGATGGTGTAGTGTGTATCAGGCACGGACAAACCTCTCCTTACCGCTAAAACATCGCCAGATATTTATTTATATGCACGATCTGTTTTTGGTTCCCCCCCCGGCTCCTGTGGTAGGTGGGTCTCGTGTTAACGCCCACCGCACACAGCAGTGGGCAACGAAAACGACAAAGCGTCGTTTTTAGCTTAGCCCGGTTGGGACCCAGAGTTCCGGCACATGGGCCGCCCATGGGTCTCCCATGGACCTGCCACGGGCCACCCGTATGGTTTAAGGTGCTGGTCTACGGGGCTGCGCCATCGGGTCTGCTGGGTCTTGCGTATACCAGGTATCTCCTATGAGGTCACGGCGATTGGCCCATGGGACGTCATGAGCAACTCATAGGTCGCGACAGAAAACAGTACGCGTTTGGTATTACCAGCCGTCTACGGATAGTCATAGCGCGAAGCAGTACGTAGTACAGTATTTATGGGGCTGGTATAACCATGCTGCGCCCGTATCGTTTGACTCATTGTTGCTTGGCGTAGTTCGGACGCCTTTATTTTCCATGCCCCAATTCGAGCGGTGGTCGACGCCGTAGTCGCCGTGTCGGACGTTTCCCTCTCAAGCCCGTTAAGACCGCTTTGAGCAGTAAGTTCACTCGGGCGGCAGCCATAGAGGGCTGTTTGCCATGTCCGTCGGGGTCTGCTTGCGATACTACCAGTGCGCGTTGGAGAGCGAGAGAGAGACAGAGAGAAAAAGAGGGCCTCGCGAGGGCGTGCACTGTAGTAGAGGAAGCGTTTCTGCTTGGTTACTACTTACATCGTTTATCTCTCCTTATCACCTCCATCGAGGGGTCGTACTTACGTCATATTCATTTTTTCTTTTCTTGTCACCTCCATCAAGGGGTCGTGTTGATGACAGGTAAATGCATGTTGCTTTTTTAGCTATCACTTCCATCGAGGGGTCGTGTTGGTGATAGCTGATTGATATGGTGTTCTCCCTTGTCAAGCCCACCGAGGGGTCGTGTTAGTGGCAGGTGCTTTGCCGTTTAGAGCTCAGTAGAGACACTGGTCTATGTCCCTCGTTCGGGAAGGAGGCGTCATCGAAGGTTTTGCCCATGAATGGGGAAAATGGCGTTGTTTGTATACCACATAGCTCTTCGTGGCCTGGGACTTGGGAATTAAAGTAGCGCTCCGACGCTTCTCCCTGCTCTCGGCCGGTGGGCCGCTTTCCGAGTGGTTGTGGTGATACGTTTCTCGCCGTACGTGACAGGGAGAAGTGTCAACGCTTGGTGTATAGGTTTGTTCTGTTGCTCTCCTGTGTCGCACCTGTACCATACTTTCGTATGCCGCAAAGGGACCGAGGAATCGATCGATGTTCAATGTTTTACAAGCCTCAAACACCTCCTCTACGCCTTCACACGTATAGTAGTGATTATGTACGAGATATGTACCATGCGGTTTACAACGCGCACGCATAGAGAGACGGGTATATTATTCAGGGAGGACCCACTACTCGTGACTGTTCTCTGCCAGCGCAGCTACTATACGGCCGCGTAACCAATCTCCCTCGGGCCTGAGGTTCGCCCCAGTACGTCGAATATTTTTTCTGCCATGCCTTCTAAGACTGCATGCGTTCGTCAGGGGACATCCTGGGTACATCCCCGGGTTTCCCATGTAAATATGGGCATTTCGGGGTAGAACGAATATTGCCATGCTTGCTGCAGTAGATCACCCCACGCAGCAGTCACTACGTCTCTCTCTCTGTCGCGGCTATTATATTATGCGACACTACCTGTAGTGAACTTACGTATTTCATGAGTGTGCCACCTGGGTCGTCATCTCGCATGGATGCTGTCAGCGATGATGGCCCTGGGTTGAGTGTGGCAACGTCCACTCTAGACCATGTACCTCATGATACAAAAAGAGAGGGAGCCTGAGTGTCCACCTGCCTTTGCTATTTTTCCGTGGCGGGGAGCTTGCCACTTTTTCGACGCTGCGGTTGAGGGTTCACTGCTTGTGTGCGTACGAATATATATATAAATACAATCCTAGTCTTAACCCCATCCAAATCACTTAACCCCATCCAAATCAGACCCAATCAACCATTCATTGGTCCTTGGTTGGCATTTTTGGTCTGTTTGTTTCGCACACAACAGCAGTGTGTGCCAACCTAGTAGCGTCCAATACGCGGTGAAAATATGCAGTTTCTCCTGTGGGTGACTCGCCCTCCGACCCCTTTGATCGGATTCCTCGTCGCCGTTGCCGTGTTTTTTTTTTTTTTTTTTTACGTGGTAGCGACCATCCCATTTAACCACTCCCGAAAACGTTTGTTCCTATTGTTAAGTTTGTTTACCGTCCAAAGGCCGCACTCAAAAAAATGCCCATATAACTACACGTATTCCAAGGGCGCGATTCTAAAGGGGTTTGGAGAAGAATTTCGTCCAGCATGCCGGTGCTGCCTCTGCTGTCCCTCTCTGCTGATGATGGTGCTATTAATAACGACTTTTTTGTGTTTGCCGGGTAAACGCTATTTTTTTATTTGGCCTCCGTGGTTAACCAATCCATGGCGTGGTCGATGCCCTCGCCGGAAGAGGCGCTCGTAGCGAACACGCGAGTTGGACGTCGCACCTGGAAAGCAAAAATATGTGCAGTTTAGAAGCATGCACGCAACAACGTGAAAAGAAGCAGATGCATCGCGGTCCGCCGAAGCGATGGGAGGAGCGGGGGGGGAGTGGGGCGGGGGGCGGGGGTAGGGAGGAGAGTGTTAGGTGTTTCGTTGCAGTTCTAAAGAGGGTTGGGGAAGGGCGCGGATTCGGACGAATTTTGCCCTGGTTGTGAAGCTCGCTGCAGCGAGGCTCGCTTGGGACATGAGTCACTTTCGGTTCACCGAGCAACGACACTAGCCCCGCGATCTACTCGTGCTGCACGAAAACACATGCTGCTGCCACCGCCGCTGCTCGTGGAAGCCCATGAACATGGTAGAAATCTTTTCTATGTACAATATAATGGGTGCAAAAATCAAAACGTGAAGCGGTTAAGGCGCTCGTACTGTTTTGTAGTAAGTAGCACCAATAGAGTCTCGGCATATTTATTTCTATTTATTATGGTGTATAGAGTAGTATCGTGTTCTCCACCAGACAATGGGCAGCAAGAACAAAAAAACGTAAATCGTTTTCAAAACAGCTGCAGAAATAATGTTAAAACCCAGGGAACACCAAAAACAAAATATTTTATCTTGCACGCATCTATGTGAGGGTCTTAGTCCGTTGGGCTAAAGGTAAAAGGTTAACCAATCGCCTACCCAATCTAAGCCTCATAACATCTACTCGCTCCGCTCATTTGGTTACCTGCGTGCTGCAGACAAACACGGACCGATCTTTCTCTTTGAACCTTTCTTATTCTGTCGAGCATCTCTTCTCTTTCTCCATGTCTTCCGTCCCCCCGAAACAATCGTGAACGTTCGTTCGTCGGGGAGGCGGGCGCATGCATGACTCTACACATCGGGCGGATAATGGATTTCATCACGAATGATCTGGATACTTCAGGGCAGGTATATTCCTGATCTATCAATCGTGAACGTTCGTTCGTCGGGGAGGCGGGCGCATGCATGACTCTACACATCGGGCGGATAATGGATTTCATCACGAATGATCTGGATACTTCAGGGCAGGTATATTCCTGATCTGTACGATCTGTATGATCTGTATGGTCTTGCTCAGGTCACGCCGCGATGGAGCCGTGTATATTTCCTTGATTAAATATTTGTACGTACGTATTCATGTTCTGCACAACATACTACAGCGGCATACAACAACAATCTAGATGATCTAGATGAACTATCTGTGGACGAGCTAGATGATACAGATGATAGAGACGATTTATCTGTAGATGATCTAGATGATATAGATGATTTATCTGTAGATGATCTATCTGTCCGAAAATGTGCGTATGGTTCATAAATCCGCTCGCCTGGATAGCGTCAACCCCTAAGGCAACGCGCACGTTCTCCAGGGATAGGCAGCAGCAGCAACCGTCAGCCGTGCCCCCCCCTCCCGCCGACCCCGATGTCGGAACCCGATCAGCAGCAGCATCGTGCTTGTTGGCCAAGATCGCCACCGGAATGTGCCCCTGGCGAAACGCTTGTCACGAGGGGAGCCCAGACAGTAATCAGCGCCAGACACTGTTAGAGGGTTACATAGGAGGATACCGGCCCATCGTGGGTTCTGGTTACAAAAAGGGCGATGACAGTGGCGTCGGCGACACGCAGAAAAGTTGCCACCGGAGTGCAGTGAAGCTCCTTTTTGTCGAAACGCTTTTGGGGTGTGTTGGTCGGGCGGTATCTGCGTATACGTCGGTCTAGCCTCGGTCAGTCTTTTAACCGCCACCACTAGAACCCGTTTGGGAGGGGGGGGGGGGGCTATCCAGAATCCGGCAGGGACAACAAAATGTCGAAAACGAACGAAGCACCAACCTGAAGGAAAGCAAAAAAAATAACGAAAACGAGATTTATTTGACGATGACAGTAGCGTCGCACCCCACGAAGAAATATCACTACGCACGGGAGGGTGCCCCTGCCGAAACGCTTGGGTGTGGGGTACGGTTGACTGACTGGTCGGTCGGTCTGTCGGTCGGTAGCCCTGGTCAGGTTTCACCACCGCTATTCAATGGGTTCCCTTTCGGACTGAGGGGGGGGGAAGGGAGGGTGTTCCCCACTTCTCCTACTCTTCTTCTTCTGCTTTTTTCAGGGCATGTTTGAGAGTGATCAACGTTGAAGCTCATGTTGCATGCACTTTGTGGGATAGTGGTAAAAAACACCGAACAACATCAGTTCACTTGATCTATCTCGTCAGGAGTTTTTTGTGGGCCGAGTCCTCCGCTGCCGCCCGGCAGCAAGCACGATTAAAAACGCTGTACTATGGGGTTGTTTTCATGCGTATTCTACACAACTTCGGGACACAGATCAGGTCTCCATTTTTTGTATTTCTTGGTCTAGGTCCTTCCAAGCAGGTAGATCCCTGGCTTACATTAATATCTGCGCGGCCTACATTGGGTCGTGTTTGCCCGCGGGTGAGATGCGTATGCTGTGTATGGCTCTTGCGCAGCTACTTATGACAGCGAATGTAGGATGGATCTCCAACGTTTTTGTTGTCTATCCGATGATTTGTGATGTTTAGTGTAACTTCCTGTCTTCATGTTCGTCCCTGATAGTGTATGGGGTACCTAGCAGGCGTTTTTTTCGTGCTGCTGTAAAACCAATCGGCGTACATACGCACAGCAGTAGATAACGTTTGGCTAACGTTGTCGCAAGAGTACGAGTGACGTATCCTTCTCCGCGATGTAGATTTGCTGTACGTCGGATGAAAACTGCTCTTGTAGTTTCAACGTCACAGGTGTTTTGTCGTTGTGCGAAGACAAAGCGGCATTGCACACGTCGGGCGGGTCACGACCTATCGATAGATCATCTACAGATATATCGTCTATAGACCCTTCGGATCTTGACCTGCCGATTTTGATATGTCGTGCAGGATATGCACAGCACATATCCGACCCAGGAAACACGCCCTACTGTAGGTAATGCAGATTTACGGCTCTCACCCCGGCAACATGAGCTATAGACCACACCGATCATACATATCATACATATCATACAGATCATACTGATCAAACAGATCATACAGATTATACAGATCATACAAATCGTACATATCATGAATATACCTGCCGTAAAAGATCTAGCATATGAAGCGGAAACCGCCGAATCTGTCTGTCCGGTGCGTGTAAACATTGTGACAAGGCCAGGAGGACTCCTTCCATATGTCTTTTCGCTATTTATATGTAGCTACTTCAATGCCGCGCCATGGAATGCAGGGGCGGCTTATTCCTGTTGATGAGGTCCCTCACGTGAGGAGCCCAATATCTCACCCTGAACATGGCGACTTCGAAAACGTTCGTTCGCGCTCTACAGCAGTAACACCACCAGCGTTTCTGTGCGCAGCACAGTCCTAGAGGAGATACACGAGCAAGCGTTGTCATGCGGACCGGAACAGTAATAATAGGTGCTCACTTGGGGAGCTCAACTGGTCATGGAATGTTGCCTCAGAAGGCCAACAGAGAGTCCAACCCCTGCCTTGGGATGAGCCTCATGACATATTTTTCGCAGGCACAACGATCAGAACCAACGATGGGGTGAAAGATCACGTAGCATACCCCCGACATAGGGGCCATGCGAATGTACTGTACTTCTGGTTACGGTCCTCCCGTGAATTTATGAAAAAGGGCTACTAGTCAGAACTGGTGCCTAACTAGTACCTCTGGGTGGAGAATAGTAACTTTTAACAGCACGTACACGCACAGCTAACCAGTATATCTCTGGATTGTAAGTCAGAGCTGGCACGTATATATAGCTAATCAGTACCTCTAGACTGTAGCACCCCGTGGAGCTCGTCCCTGGCCACCGCTATCCTTTCTCGATCCGTCACGTCCACCACGAACATCACGGCGTGGACACGCGACGCGTGCGCCGCCCAGAGGCCTCGGTATCGCCCTGTCAAATTGACAGATAGTAAAAAAAAAGCTTCACTTTAACCTTATTACTTCGTGGCTTGTTTTTGCGCCCGGCTTTGATAGCGGGCGGGCGAGCGACTTACCGACTAAATGAACCCTCAGATAAACTGGTTTTTGCATCAACCCCTACGTATATATCTGTTTTGTTTCCCTGCAGGTATGTGGCGTTTTTCCACCCGACGATGCGCGTGCAGCATATATATGTGGAGTTCAACGTCAACCGCTAGGAATAAAACTGTCCAAAAATAGAAGAAAACCAACGGGAAGCCGAGGGAAACCAACAAAGAATGAAATCTAATCTATGCACATTACACTCGGTTGGCCGCGAACCCTTACAAAAGGAAGGGATGTGGTAGGGGGCTCCCCCACTCATGACATTGTGCTATTAATAGCACATAATAAGGTGTATATAGGAGTAGCACCTGAAATTTCTGAGAATGTTCTGAGAATTTTCTGAGCGTCGTCACTTGTGGAGGCTCCACACCCCGCCCCCCCCCCGACACTTGGCTTTGAAAAAATGGTTTAAGCGGCGCTCGGCAAAAGATATTGTGGGCAACTTACTGCATCTCAATAGAAGGACTGTCATGTCAGTTTTTAACATTTCGTTCAAAAGAGTCTCTTGTATCTCGGAACAGAGTGATAGTTGTTTTATAATTTTGCTCCTCAAATATTGGGTGCTTCATCCTTGAGCCTGGCCAATTGAGGGGTGACAGTGATGCTCGTTTTCGTGAAATTGACACCGCATCTGAATATTTGTTTTTGAGCGTTCGGTCGTCGAGGAGCGCGCTCCCGTCAGCAACTAGTTAATGTTTAGGTGGGTTCGAAAGCGAAAAGCCAACACCTGTCGCGACCGCGGAACGCCTCCTCACCTTGCCCGGACATATCCCACGCTGCCCATCGCACGTTCCGTCGGCGGAACTCAACCATCTGCGCGCCGACCGTCGGAGCTGTCCGTACGCTCTTCACCACCGCCCTGTTGGCCTCCGCCACGTTCGCCAGCTGGCAGAGAATCGAAGTCTTCCCTGCCGCGGGGAATCACACACGTCAACGATAGAGCAGACCCTTGTTTCAGGATCTAGATATTTCAGTGGAGACGTTCTTGTTGTTGCTGTTGTTGTTGTTGTTGTTGTTGTTGTTGTTGTTGTTGTTGTTGTTGTTGTTGTTGTTGTTGTTGTCTTCACATTAAATCGTCCTTGCTACCAAGCTTCATCAGTACACCCAGTGTCCGTCCTGATTCCTTATCCTAGAGAGATACTGATTCTGTGGTCGCAGACCGGAAGACAGAGGAAGACAAAAAAATAAATATAAGTCCCAAATGAAAGTGTCGAGCAAGTGAAATACCAGCGTACCGGGTACGAGAACCCAACAACACAAGCAAGACCGGGAAAGTAAGAACCAAAAGACAATAAAAACTAAAAAAATAAAAACAGAAGTGTCCTTCATTTTTGTGATCTTGTGAAACAGACTACTGTAGATTTTCTTCGTTTTTCTTCGTTTTCTGAGTCCGTTGATTGATACGATCTTCACGATCTACGATAAGCAATTAGATCGTCTTGGGGAGTTCCTACCATGACGGGGGACCATAGTAAATAGGAACAACTGTTGTTAGTAAAATTGGGTAAATATACAGGTTTCTGTGTGCACCGTAGGTCCTATTTAATATCCCCCACCGTAATACAGTAGTAGTAGGCGCATACAGTAGATCCCTGCTTTGTGTGATCTGCAAGTTCTGCAGACAGCGGATCATGTTCGGGGGGGGGGTGGGGGGGGGGGGGGGGGGGGGGGCGCCCGTTTGTAATCCTTACCGGTTACAAGCCAACAGTGGTAGCCCATGATGGCTGAAACACCTGCACTCAGCAGAAAGACCAACACCAACGGGGAAAGCTCAAGCACTCCACCTCTGCCCTAAAGCCCCCAACCCCGCCCTCAGGTAGCTTCATGTAGTCGGGGCGTCGAATCTATGATTTTGCTCCTTTTTGCGCTATCGTGTTGTGGCCTCGAGTCTGAGATATCAAGCTGAAGGTGGGGGGGGGGGGGGCGTGCTCGTTTATCCGTCGGTTGCAAGATACTACGTGTAATCCATAACTGGGAGGGCCTCTCACTTCACGAGACTTTTGGCCTCACTCAAAACCTGACTTTCAAGTTTCGGGACGAAAACAAACGTTGAAGGTATAGGTACAAAACGAAACGTGTTGTGACGCACGAAAGGTACCGCAACCAAAATCGGCTATATAAAGTTTCTCGTCTTGAGGAGCGAAAACATATTTTAGGCAACAAAAAAAGCACTACCTAGCACGGGTCCAGTCCCAACCCAAGCCCTAACCCGAAACCTGACCCGAAATCAAACCCTATACACTACCTTCGCCCAATGACCCTGGCCCCCATGGATCATGCCCTCAGATAAGGCATAGCTGCAAGCTGGTAAGTAAGGTATAGCTGCTCTGGCCGTCTCCCTTCAGCTTGTTGTTGTCTCTCACAACTCGAGATCACTAAAAAACAGAACCATACATACGCATGAAAACAGGATGCCCTACGCAGCCCTACGCAGCTCTCCGAAGGGTGCGGTTGGGGTTTGGGGCTTAGTTAGTTTTGAGTTTGCGGCGCGTCCTCTTCGCTGATTTCAGCTCTTTCACCTTCGTATGGGTTGCGAAAAACAGATTGCAACGACCTGCGGTTTGCAAGTGGGCGTTGCCCTAGCTCGACCCCACCAGCTATCTGTGCGCTCGACCGGAACACGTTGAGCCGATTGACCTGGTCGATGCCCAGATTTTGCTAGGTGACGGGGAAAGGTGATGATGCATGCCTGGTACGTTTATCGGTCGGTTGCGCGCGTGCTACGTCTTGTGTATCTCGTGAGTTGCCGTTCGGAAGGGGCTTCTTGCTTCAGCCTCTCGGGCTTCTTCCGCTGGCCTACTGCGCATCGTACATAGAACTAAGTGGAAATTCGTTCGGGCTGGTCGGTCGGTCGGTTGATGTTACTTACCCGCGGTTACTTTTCCCGGTGGCTACTTATTTTTTTCTTCAACTTTCAAGAGTTTTGTATTTGTACTTCGTTCTCGCTTGGTGACTACGTACGAGTAGCTCGGTACGAGGAACGAACGCTTGCTGTGATCTCTCTCCCTTTTGACCTTGCGGCACTCCCGGGATTTCAAGTCAACCACAGTCCCCGAGGGTAACCTTGCATATATATTATCTGCAGGCCTACTACCGTATCACACGGGTGATAAAATAGCACACCCTAACCCTTAATTATACGATAAAAAACTCGGCCTGAATTTCTTAACACTCACGTGCTTACCACGCGTCCCGTAGCTGTGAGTCGTATGGTAGGTAGCCCCTTTTAACCCTTTTTGGGACTGCAGTCCCGTTTTGAGGACAAACGACTTGAAATTCGACTGGTTTGTTCCCAAAACGGGACTGCAGTCCCAAAAAGGGTTAAGGGACCCCCCCTAAGGGAACACGGTAGATATAGGACCTCAAATTTCTGCCCTTTTTTATTTTTTCCCATTATGGACTGTAAGCATGGGACCGGTACCAACTTTGACAAGGGGCGTACAAGCCTGGTAGGTGTATAAGGGAGTTCCAATCCCTAACGCACTGTTGTAGGGTCGCCTAAAAGGGGCTACCTACTGTGCTGAACAATTTAGGACTGCAGTCCCGGTTTGGACACAAACCACTCAACTTTCAAGCAGTTTTGTCCCTTAAACAGGGCTGCTGTGGTAGCGGGTATTGCACCCGAGAGCGCTTGCACTCTAGACAGGCGACGAGCATGCGAGTGTACGACTAGAGCTCGCGCCGGAAACCGACTGCTCTACAAAAGAAATTTGCACCTACGAACGAATCATTGATTCCCACACCATGATCTAGATCTGTCAAGTTATTCTCCATCTGTAACTATTCCCCATGTCGTTTGTTATCTGCTGCAGTTCATGGTGCCGGGTGGGACCCGCATTTTCTGTACGACATGTTTCCTGGGCTGGGTCTGTGCTAATAATACTACTGCAAGTAAAAGTTTTGAAATAAAACAACAATAAAAAATGCAGACCCCGCATTAACCCCTCACAATGGCAGAGGCGAGGTATTACAGTAGATCGTCTACTACTGCAATATCTACTCTGGGTGTGAAAATAAATGAGGATCGTTGAGATATTTTACAGTAATATGAAGACCAAGGGATCCTTATATTGACAAGCACCCAGAGTGGTATTGGATGATCTGCCATTACGATAAATATGAGTGATTGATCATGACCTGGACGAGGAGTGCAATTCATAAAAAAAATACGTCAGCTGTGAGATCGGCTGATTGAGTGGTTGATATTCATCTTTGTGGAATTAGATGGGGTGCACTTCACATTATGTATACGACTCGCACCCGATACGTATCTGGTACTGCACCTACCTGGTGTGTACGAGCTGGGCCAGCCGAAAAAAGGCGAAACCATCCTTAAGGTCGTTTCTCGTGAACCACGGCGAATTTGGACTTCAAATTTGGAGGCACTGACCTTGACACTACATTGCACGCGCAGAGAAAAAAAGTATTTTAAAATTAAGACACTTTTATATTCCGACTCGATCTCAACGAGTCATACATAGATAATAGGCGGAAACTAAAAAAACGTCGATTTTTCAACACAACTTTCACAACAAAGTCGTCGTTCCCGACCGAGGGGAAAATTGGTGGGGGCGTAGCTGAAGACCCTAGGAGAGCATCGATATTACGTTTATTGCCCAATTCGCCACTCATCAAGAGATATTGCCAAAACACGATTCTTCATACATAAAACAAGTAATTACGAGAAAGGTGTTTTTTTTTCTGCGAGCCCCACTCAATTTTGCGAGTTTCTACTCAAAAAATAAATCTCATATTTGAACCGTTCGGTGTTTCTTGACATCTTCCGTGATATTTTTCTTCTCGTTTTTATTATGTTCCCTTTTCACTTTCCCTGCATCTTCCTCGCCCCCCCCCCGTCGCGGGTGACATGGCGATGGTTTTTCGTTGACGATTTCTTCCTGCCCCTTGAGGCTACGCTTCCTTTCATTCGTTTTTCGTACTTTGCCGGCTTTGTTGCCTTGCCGTTCAGAGGTGTGGGAGTGGGTTTTGAGGAGCCGCAGCTTCGACTCATGTTCTAGTTGTGGAATCGGGGTTTCCATGAATTTCCCATAATTCTGCATATACGGCTCATCAGGGTGGGCTAGTGTTATAATACTGCTTTGTATGAGGTTGAAAGTCCGGTTATTACCTGGGTTCTGGCACTGGGATCGTATTTGTAGTACTTGGAAGGCGTATCTTAGGTGGAAAACCAGGGGTTTTCCAGAGAGGCACGAGCGTGGTCCCAGTCTCCGTCGTGCACGAAAGGAATGAAGTGGCTCTTCTATCTCTAAGCGAACATCAACGTGAGTACCAATGAGTACCGGCTTAATAGGCAGACCTGCCCAGGGATGCAAAGTGTTCCGCTGTCCATGATCTTAACACACGTGCAAGCAAACGGAGAACACGCCTGTTTTTGTTTTTGTTCTTTCCAGGGAAGTTATGGCCGTTTTAGTATTTTTTCGGATCGTTGCATCGGTTATCGTATCCCTCGAACAAAGACAAATCTAACAAAAATGGAAAGGCGAGTATTCCGTTTGTTGGTTGGTGCACGATCAACACGTTGTAAAAAAAATCACACCCCAATATCATACCCGGTACGTATGTAATATTGAGCGGGGCATCGCCGATCAACAAAAAAATCAGCACCTCGGCTGGCCCAGCTCGTGCGTACGAGAGGTATTAAAATAACGGTACCGTTGTACACGACGTACGTACGTACGATACACACATGCATCAAAGATATCGTTGTACACGTACATCAATCAAAAGAAAAGATTGGAGCCAAGCGGAGAGATATTTTAAGCAGCTTGCCGATACGTACGTACTTACTCGTATCTGGTACGAGTACTCTTGAGTAAGCGTGACCAGCGCTTGAAATCTACCCCGCGAAGCCATCCATTCCTCTACTGGCGCCAACGAGCACTGCCGCACTGTAGGAGCGCGTGCAGCGAACAGCGAGCAGCTTCAAAAGCGGCCTATCTATGATAATTAGACCTCATGGGCATCGATGAAAGCTTGAAGCTTGCCGTGAGAGACCGTTCGACTCTAAATAAAACTGATACAAATGGACACAGGATTCTTCTCACGAGCTTATCATAACATAATTACGTATCACCACGGGGTTATTATCGTAATATCCAACTACTCCTGTCGAGCACTTTCCATCGTACTCGTGTACCATGGTACTCGTACATAATCAGGCACCTTGACGAAACTACTTGCGAGTAAAAACAAAATCCATACTCATACCAAGACGGTCTCGCCTGCATTGTCGAGCCCGATCACCAGCACCGAACGATGCTTGCGTTCGCGCAGAAAAGGCGGGACCATTTCGTGAGCTCAGCCAACTCTACCGAGGGATCGAGGGAGGAATGTCGCTGTGGCACGAGTGTATGCGGTGTGCCTAAATAACGCTGGACCGTAGAAAAGTCGCCCATACACAGCACAACGACAGGCGACGTGGAATGGTGGGGGATAGGAGAGCGGCGCAACAACGAAAAACGAAACCGCCATATTGCGCGAACCGACACATTACTCCGAAATGCGAGGACTCGTCTCATCATCAGCTCAGTGCGGTCCTCGAGCACTCCGTGTACGCAAAAGTGTACGCTACCCGACCCCTTCGAAACACGCGGGAAGACACCCCAGAGAAAAAGCCACTACAGCTTTGCAAAGGAGAGAAACAGCCTGGTGTATCATAGGGTCCTCAGTGCTCAGACAACCTACTGTAGTCCGACAACAATAGTAATAGTTGATTCGTCGTTGGTGTTTTTTGTTTTGCTTGTCGAGATATGGCTATGGTCGCGACGCCTACGCCGGCGGGAGGGCCTCAGGGAGGGCCTCAGGCGGCGTTCACGTACTCGTCGGAGCCTCAGGCCGTCCCTCCGAAGCGCAGTGCCCGATCTAACTACGGCGAGAATGCTACCACGCCCGACGCAGCTCAGTGGATGGACGAGAACGAGGTATGGGCTTAAAAATTGTCCTCGCATATACGGTACCGCCTGCACTCGTACTGGTAGTCTAGCAACAGTTTAGTAAGTACCTGGTACAGCAGTACGTAGTACAGGAGGTGCGGAGAGCCGGCATTGTTTTCGACAGTTATCATGAACAGCCCAAGGGCAAGGACAAGGATACCTGTGCCACCGTATGATTTATGCCCGTGGGTCCGCCCACTGCGAACACACCATGGCTTCTCACATACACGCACGAGTACCAGGTCTGACACCGCAACGTTTGGAAGTGTCAGCGGAAGCTAAGCTGTCGTTGTCATGGCCGCGGGATACACGGCTGGTGCGGGCTTGCATGCAGCCGACTGATTGCCCAATGGGACAGGATTTGAGTGTGCTCGTACGTAGAAGGGGCCTTGCGCTACTACTGTACGCATAGGAACCTAACCAAGATATAATGACATGCTATTTGAGTACACATGTCCAGGGGGGAGTATAATGCTGCCGACATACATGCCGATACACCTACGTTCGGCATAGTTGACGATGCTGCGTTTTCTTTCACTCGCAGAGAAGGAATCCGAGTACATTTCTACAATTAATTGGGCAGTGGGCACACGCTTATAGTGCGTGCTGTTGCTGAGCTCCGCGTACTACTGCTGTACGTGCGTACGTGTATAAACTTCGTTTATACCAGTACGTACGTGTAGCTGTAGGAATAACGTTGGTTCGGAATCGTGGGGAAAAGGAAGTGGATGCAGTTCCTAGGAAGCTTCCGCGGAAATACCTCCTGAGTTTTCGTGGAAACTGTCTCCGAAAGGATTATGAGAGAAAATTCTATTTCCACGGAAACTGGAGCTCCACTGCGTCCATGGAAACTACCGTCGCTTCCACGGAAGGTTTCCATGCACAAAATGAATTATGCTGCCAGTGGAAGCTTCCACGGAAGCGGCGGAAGCGATGGGAGCTCCTGGAATCTGCCATGGAATCGATGGAAGCTCCAGCGCGAGTAGTGCAAGCTTCCAGTGGAAGTTGCCAGAGAATCTTGCACTGCTTTCACGGAGGCGCTTGTGTACTTCCGCGGAAGATTCTTTTATTGAAGCTTCCACGGAAATCCTGAAGCTTGAAGAATACCATTTAAACCAATGGGGTTCGTGGAGGCCAATGGGAGCAAAGGAATTTCCTCGGGAGCATCCATCGAGGCTTCCACTGCCGTTTTTCCAGGAATACTCCTAGTAACTTCCACGAAACCTTCCAGCTTTCATGGAAGTGGGCGTTTCCGTGGAAGCGACAGAAACTTCCATGGAAGTCACGGAAGCCTCAAGTACTTCCATCGAAGCTTACATGACTTCCATGACGCTTCCACCATGATTAAAAAACCAGTATTGCACCAGATCCTCCCTTCAGCATATAGTCTTGATGATACCTATAACCAGAGAGACGGAAAAGACCGGCGTGGTCCCGACTACGTCGTAAATTGCTGACGTGCTCCCGAGTACCTGGTAAGGTTTTCCATAGATAGGTATAATAGGGGTATGCTCCCATGTCGGTGACGATACAGAGTCGCTTACGCCACTTTCCTCTCCCCCCTTCCTCTCCCGCCTCTCCAACGTCTCTCATTCCCAACTGTAACCCTAACGCCGGGGTGGTGCTGGTGGTGGCAATGGTGGCAACAATGGTGGCGGTGGCGATAGCAGATGCTGGCGTCAAACAACATCATGTTCGACCGAAGAGTCGTAAGAGGCAACACATACGCGGCCCAGGTTGTGACGCAGAGCGCGCAGCGAGAGTCGTCCCGGCTTCGCCAGGAGCACGAGAGGAGGATGCGCCTCGAAGCACTTCGCCGTCGCCAGGTGAAGATAGTTTTATCGACGTGCTTTTGTCCTATCTAATGTCGCACCATCCAGTACAACCCATGTTTGCTATGCCCCCCTCTTGTAGCCCAGCCTCGTACCACCCAACCCCCCACACACATACGTGTAAGCATACATTTCAGTTCCATATATATCCCAATCCCTAGTGACTCAAATGATGATCCAACCCCAAACTACGCCGTCCTAACCCAACCCCCATGCAATACAACCCCATACAATCCGCACCCCAATGGTCCAGCCCGCTATCATACCCATCCCCCACAGAATCTGGCCTCCTTCAAAACCTCGACGTCGTACTGCTGTAGGTCTTATGTCTATCCCCGACCCAGCACAATCGAATCCAGGCCCAGCATCGTGGAACCCCCTTGTGACCCATCCCCATTCCAACCCCACACTGACACCCAGCCCCGATATACCGTAACCCCATTTAGTTCGTGCTCTGGGGTGTGAAAGCCCGGTCACAACCCAATCGCAATAAGGACCAATCTGGTTGATCGCGGTCTACTCCAGGCCTCGTGGAATATGTACCATCGATAACTTATCCTACCGCATTCAACTCCAACCCAGCACCACCATCTAATCGAACTCGACATAACTCCAAACCCTCGACTAAACGACCCTATCCGTATGATTCGAACTTTTTGACGTAACCCTCACCTACAGTAACGCTTATTGCAATAAAAATCCCGAAGATAGAAACCCGATCCCCGCCTCTGCTCAAATGGGAACCCTATGTAATGATACAACCTGACCCTGCTCATCATCTTGTTCTACGATACACACCCCGGTGTCGTAATCAGGAGGCAGAGTTCTCGAACATGCCGGGCACTCCGCCACCGGTGGAAGGGCGGATGCACATGGACGCGCAGACCGAAGAATTCCTCGAGGAGCTGACAGACAGGCCCGTGGAAGTTTCCATAGACACCCAAACGGAGGCGTTTATGGATCGACCACCGTCTCCCCTCTTCGTCCCGGCCAAAAGCGGGGTCGATGTGGACACGCAGGTCCTGGTGGGAGAGCTGTTCGACTTCGATCTCGAGGTAATATTTTTGTGTAATTTACCGGAGTATGCGACTCTGGACGTGAATGTAAGCACGGCTCTGAGTTGATGCCAACTTCTAAATCGGAGTGGTAGTCGTATGACCGTACACCCTCGCATTGATAAAATGCCGAGACGGAGCACCTTGGGATCTCACCGGCCAGGCAAAACATCGCTGTACGAGCACAGAGCGCGAAGCGCCGTGAGGTGTTCGGCGAGCCGCAGGAAGGATGAGCATCATCCTACTAAGAATCGCTTGTGAGGCGCGCGCACGGGGGGGGGGCGGGGTAGGGTTGTTTCTGTCAGTTGGTCGGTTGGTTGGTTCAGGGGGCGTTAACCCTACTGCTATTTACCAAAAACAATGGTTCCAAGTCCACGCGACAATAGTTTTCCGCTCATTAAGCCTGTGGCTACGTACGCAGCCGCCGCAAGCTCTGATCGCACACTAATTCCAACTCCCAACTAGTTTGTGTCTCCCCCAAATTGTGTGTGCAGCTACTCGTAAAGTGCTTCTATGGTGGGATTACTAGTAGTACTACAGCTCAGTAGTGCCCCCCCCCGCCCGCCCGTCCGTCTAATTAAATACTTAGACTCGAGTCGGCGAAGGAATTGGAGGGCCAGAACCTTCTTGCCATAAATATGCAAGATGCACGAACCGTCGTTGTGGGGGGGGGCGAGGGGAGTCCGGGCAATATATGACTCCGGGTCTGAGTGATGACTGTTATAGGAGGGACAGAGAAAATAAGGGAGAAGATACCAAGTGGAATGGAAACAGAAATACCATAAATAAATAAAAGCATACTATACACCACTATGTCCCGAATTACTACTGTAGTAATAACGACACACATACAGACCGTACGTAAATTTCGGGATGGCGAGGTGTTGGGCATGCCTTACTTTTTGACCTGAGGGGAGGCCGGAGATCTGCGCCGTCCCGAACGGCAATCCCAAATTTGTGGGCGGGGGGGGTTTGCGAGGAAAGAATGGGCAAAGGGGAGTATTCCCCCAGCCCTTTTTCAGTCAAACGAGGGTATAGGGGAAACAGGTCCGCGGCTGGCGCCCGCGCGTGCCCAAGCCTGCACCATTTGAATGTCTTCCGCCAGCGCTCGCAGGCACCTTGGTGGCTAGCAGTTACAGCCTGGTTCAAGCAAATGCGGTGTGAATTATGTCCGCCACGAGCGATGCCGCGTGCAGTCGTAGGTGTTCGGTATCATACTGACCGCCATCAGCAGTGGAGAGGATGACATGACCATATTTGTTTTTGCGTGTGTTGAGGACCTAGGACTGGCGCTAGCGGCGCATACGTCTCCCCGTCAACAACGGGCCTTCGAAAAGGGCAATCACAGTCAGGCGTTTCCGTAGGAAGAAAAGCGTCTGTTCTTCTTCTTCTTCTTTTTTTCGTTTCTGAACGAGCCGGTCACAGCTACTCCGAGGGATGTTTCCCGAACGTTCCGTGTAAATATTTGAAGACCAGGTCATTAGTAACGCCCAAAGCTGGTTATATGCTGAAACGATCAGGCCACTACGAGGCGAGGACGTCAACACTCTACACTTTAGCAGAAAAATCTAAATGTCCGCGCTGCTTTTGGAAGATATACCCTGAAATTTGCGCACGTGTTCTATGGGTTACTATTAATAAATGCCAAAGCGTTCTAACGAATGGGGTGTTTTTTTCGGTGTTTTTGTTTTCGCCGGACATTTGGGATCCCTTAAGACCCAAGTGCGTTTCCAAAACAAGCGAAAGCGTTGAAAACATACGGCGAAAAAAAAAAACACGCACACGCACGCCCTTCACGTTAATTGTTGGCTCGTTATGTACAGCACGTGACCCAAACCCTCGTGATGGATCTCTAAAAAACAGCGTGCACTTCCGACACAGGTTTTGTTCAAAGCATTCACCTCGAGCCAGCCTGTGTAACTATCCACCTAGCGAGAGCTACCCGCTCCCCTTTCTTGTCAGATTAATAGGAGACCAGTTTGAAGAGAGAGAGAGACCCAGAATGCCTTGTGCATGTTGGTACCTGACACTCTATCTTCATGTGCGTAACTTAGCGCGGGAGTAACGGACTCTTGGACCCCCGGGGAAGAATCGCGTTTGGGCTCGTTTCATCCTCCGGTACCTCCATTCCTCTCCGAGCGAATAAAATAGTCCACGCACCAGACAGATCACGATCTAAAAAATCTATATTATCCATCTGGCGCTGTGTGATGCTGAGCGGGATCTGTGCGCTACAGATCCCACCCAAGGTGAACAGTCATTATGCCACTGCTCGCAGATCTTGCAGGTCACCCGTAGGGGCCCCCGCCCGAGCCCGCATGATCCAGATACTCGAAGACAATGTATCACGTATATACCGGTAGAGGCGTTCTACGATAGAGGTTCAGCCTCAATGTTTCGGAGCTCCATACCATACCCGAAAACGGACCCCAGAAAAATACGAATTGTATGCCGATGAACCACCCCCATGACCCGAGCAATAAAAAGGCGTTATTTGTTGAAACAAGGTTGTTATTCCGACGTTCTGGGGTTGAGAAACCCCATCATTCAGAAAGCAATGTAGCGGAAATGTGCTAAAAACTCCTCTATCGTAGAACGCGTCGGTATGTATGCAGAGTCGGGGCCTACCTGCCCTCGGATATCCGGATCGTGATTTCGAAATCTTATCTGCCTGCCCGATATTTTGGAAAAGTCGCTGGTGTGAAGATAGATATCCCGACAAAAACTGAACACGTCTTGGCTACACACGACACGAAGTTAACGTGGAAGTGTGGTGAGCTTATGCTAATTTTTTTACCGATTCGTCGGAGGATAAAAAAAAAAAGAAGAAAAACAAAGTCTTGCCTATGTGCGACGCACTCCCGCCGAGCCCCTCCGACGACCCGAACTCGCCGTTCCTTTCCCCTGCACTACTCTGTCTGATGCTAAGGTGGAACCCATTCTTGAAGTTCTGGTGGGCAAAACCCTCGAGCTCAGCGTGCTGGAGCTCATGGAGGTGAGATTTGCCATCGTTTTATAACCCTCGTGCTGAGCTAACAGGTAAACACCGCGATGGCTGCTAACATTTTTGTGGCTTGATTTTGTTAACCTTACGGCATACACAGAAAAGAGCGTCCAACGGTTGTCTCGTGGTCCCCCTCGACGAAGAGAAGAAGTACAAGGAGAGAAAGCACGCGGCAGGACGAGGAGGCGTCGCCACCGTGCTGCCTGCGCGCGTGCCGCAATCTCTTTCTCACGCCGCGGCGCAGCTCGAACACATTTCGCCATCCCATCCCGTTGAACCGCAGCGAGCAGCTCAGGCTAGGACGCTCCTTTCTTGTGGCCGATCTATTATAGTGCTGAAATAGCCACTTTTGTTGGATTTTTTGTTTTTAAATCCTCTGAAGGCCAGAAAAAAAAAACCGGTTGTACGTAGGATGGTGAAGTTGTGGTCTCCCCGGCCGATCGGGAAGGCGTCGATTTACTACGTAGACCACCTGGTTCGTTGATGTCCTGTTTTTTGTTCAGTTTATTTTTTTATCGCTTTTAGGGTTCAAGCTCTCAACTCGTCGGGAGGTTTACATTACTCTCAGCGGCATGCTGGACAACAAAAGGCTTAGGTCGCGCGTGTCCTCTTCCCCTCTGTGTAATACTGGCAGTAAGACTAGCGAAACGCTTCTGTGTAATATATGGAAACAACGTAACGAGCGCCCGACTGTTGGATGAGTCTCTATCAGGAGCAGGAACGGTGGCCCGTCTCGAAAGGGATGCGTGGTCAATGGTCAGGCGAGTAAGGCAAGAAACGGTGGAGCACGCCCCCCCACCCCCCCCCCGCCTCCCCCCGGTAAAAATCGCCTTCATTTATATCACACTGCATAGGGTTCAGCATTCCCACAGCTCGTCGATTTGTACCAATTTTCAATTGGTCTAATTATCATAATTGATCTTTCTGTAGTATTATCATTGTGTGTGCTATCCAACAATGTTTAATATTAGCAGCATGAGCTTCAACGTTGATCAACCAAAAGCATTCATACCCCGGGAGGAAAAAAAATCAAAGCCAAGGGAAACAAAAAAAAAAGGTTGTGCTGTTTTGTTCACCGCTTGCTATCTTTTCTGCCAGCAAAGTCTAGAGGGGAGCGTCGGCCGCTTGCTTGATCACCCTCTTGTGCTTACTTGCTTACCCTCCTGTGTTTCGCCACCGGTCGGTCGGTCGGTCTATCTATCTATCTATCTATCTATCTATCTATCTATCTATATATCTATCTATATATCTATCTATCTCGCGAATCGGTTGCTGTTGCCAGGAGGAGGAGCTCGCCGTGATCCAGCGACGGCAGGCAACGTTCGCCCGACAGAGAGACGCGGAGTTGGCGGAGGTGCAACGGATGGAGGCCGAGGCGAAGAGAAAGTCGTCCGAAAAGTGAGAGAGAGAAAAAAAAAGCGAAATCGTATCCAATCGGAATTCTCAAGCGGTACACATGCTTGAAGTATACACGGTCGATGTCACTATTTCTACTGCTGCTGTATGAGGGACTGTTACAGTCATCAAAGTCCACGATTGACGCAAAAGCCGTACATGTAGTTCTGATTATTGCGCGCTAATCCCATGGTGCATTGTTTGCCTTCTTGGGCAATATTTTCCGACCGGTTGAGTTCCTCAAGAGAACAGCTAATACTATACCGGTTAGCGTGTTATTACAGGGGACCATAGTTAATAGGCCTATGGTATACATAAAACCAGGTATATATTTAAGCATTTTTACTAACGATATTTGGTCCTATTAACTATGGTCCCCCGTAATAGTTATACTATTAAATACTTTACTTGTTTTGTGACTGGTGTTACGGGTGACCATATGCCGGTCGCCCCGGTGGTTCAAGTGGTTAACCTCGAATTCTATTTGTTTGAGTCCTGGGTTCGAGCCCCAGGTGGGGTCGGACTTTGACTTTATTTGCAAAAAAAAAAAAAAAAAATATAATTCAATTGTTGAGAGCGCCTTGCAGCGTGGGTAGGCACAATTCGATGCGAGTCGACGAGGGAAGAGACAGACAGACAGACAGACAGACAGACAGGCAGACAGACAGACAGACAGACAGACAGACGGACAGACAGACAGACAGACAGACAGACAGACAGACAGACAGACAGACAGACAGACAGACAGACAGACAGACTACGACGAAAGTGGCGATTTCAGCAAAATGGGGAAGGGGGGGGGGTACTCATTGTCGTGCATGGTCGTAGTCGTATGGCCATAGACCCTCGCATCCCTACAATGCCGGGACGGAGCACGTCGGATTTCCACCGACCAGACAAACATTGCTTGAATCAAGCTCGAAGCGCCGTGAAGTGTCCGACGAGTCACATGAAGGGTGAGCTGCATCCTACTATTAATAAGAACCGCTTTTGATACGGGTTTTCGTGGGTGCCTCACCTTCCACCCACTACGCGATATGGTCATCCCCCTTGCGCGGAGTTATGGTCCTCCCCGCACAAAAAATGATCTAACTCGACCGCCAGCCGTGGTAACCGCCAAAATAAAACTAAAACGGTACCCTTGTGGTCTAGCTCACGCAGCGAGAGGCGTCTTTTACAGCGTCGTCGCCAACCGACGCCAACCCAAGCTATATATATATATAATATATATATATACCAGGTATAAAATATAGGGCGGGGGGGATCCTAAATTCATGTCCAAGGGTTACGATCCAAGGAGTTCGTACGTACGGCACACGGGCGCAAACCGTATCCTCGTATACTGCACACGCTGATCGCAAAGGGTCGACAGCACCACAGTTATGTTTTTTCCTTTTTTTTTGGTCGTATTTGGCTGTTTAGTCCTCCGGTGGAGTGTTTAAATTTTAGACCTTTAGCCCCTGCAGGACTGCAGGCCCGTTTGGGGGACAAACTGCTGATAGTTTGAGCGGTTCGTCCTCAGAACGGGACTGCGGTTCTGTCTGGGTTAAGGTCACCACACTTCCACGGACGAACTACGACCTGGTGTGGTGTTTTACTTCGCCATATATATTGCGGTTACTACGTACTGCACTGTAGTGCAAAAGTGATCCTGCACTAATTCCAAGTAGTTTGTACCCAAAAATGCGGATGGAGTTGTTTCTAACCCGGGATTGCCAAGTGGGGAATGCCTCATCCGTATCATTATCCTTATCAATATCCGTATCCATACCCATATTCACATCCAGATCCACGTCTACCAAGTGTATCTGCATCAATACCCATATCCTTACGTATACCCATATATATCCACATCGTTATGCATACCCATATATATCCTTATCCATGTCCACAACCCATATATATCCATATCCATAACCATGTCCATATTATCCGCATCCTTATCCAAATCCGCACCAACTCAGGATGAGACGGATGAAGCAACAGCGGGAGTTCCAGAAGGCTCGGGAGGCCTTGCTCGAAAAAGTGGCGGCCCGAAGCTTCGCCAAGAACTACCTCTCCACCCTGCACAGCGACGTGAGTGGCATCACGCCGCAAACGGTATTGATATATATACATACGAAGTATACATATATATGCATATATATACATATATATGCGACCCCTGATCATATACTGAAGTAAGTGCCTGCAAGCTTGCTTGCACAGCGCATGCCTGAAAAAATGTAGCCTACCGGCGTACTCGGAGTGAAGCGCTATGTTTTCGAGGCGTATCGCGCTTGGACCCAGATCGTTAGGTTGATCTCTGCCGCATGCTGTGCTGCAAGACTTCGTTTGATTGGCGCTATACTCGTAGAGTACAACCCTATAGGCGTAGGCGTCGGTGGAATGAGTTAGTTAATTGCTTCAGCGCATATGAATGGATTAGTTCTGGGTATAGAGGGAAACGATAGCATAGCTCGGGGTATTTTACTATCCAGTGTAATTTTTGGTCCGAGATGGGTTGCTTGGTAAACAGTTTGTTCTGAAGGTGCTATCAAAATCATACGAACACGTAATTCTAGACCAAACGCGCGTCAGGACCTCCCGGCTACAACAACAACAACTACTACTACTACTACTACTACTACTGCTATTAATACTACTACTACTACTACTACTGCTACTACTACTACTACTACTACTACTACTACTACTACTACTATTACTATTACTATTACTATTACTACTACTACTGCTATTAATAATACTACTACTACTACTACTACTACTACTACTGCTACTACTACTACTATTACTATTACTATTACTATTACTACTACTGCTACTACTACTACTACTACTACTACTACTACTACTACTATTACTACTGTTACTACTACTACTTACTACTACTACTACTACTACTACTATAATAATACTGCTGACGACGATCGAATATCTTGCAACTAACTGCTTCAGAATATTTTTTTTCATTCTTTTTTCTTGTCTTTGTTTGTTTCACACCTGGTTTTATCTCAACAGGTCTTCGACGACCTTGAAGAGGACGGGCATTTCTACGACCCGCTCTCGAAGGAGGTGAAGGAGGTGTTTTTGCCATGGCTCATGGACGGCGTAGTGGAGAAGGTCGACAAGGTGGTCGACAGCATGGCTGTAGTCGACGGTGAGCGATCCTCCTCCTCCTCCTCCCGCTCATCATCATCATATATATCATATTTTGAACTGCTTTGTCTTCTTTTATTTTTCTTTCCCCTAAGGCACCCATCCAATCCATGTGACCACGGACTGTGTAATATTTTTTTTTGGCAATGAGTTAGCATGAGAACAACGACAACAACAACAACAACAACAACAACAACAACAACAACGTTCCGGTTTTAGTTTCCGGTTTTTAGTTTCCTAGGTTTCGTCGTCTTCTTCTTTGAGGTTCAGTTTACACATCGATTGTCGGATGGCAAACAACAAAGAGCTACACGTACGTAGTGCTTAACGAAGTGCATAATAGCGCGTGATCTCGACGCCACGATGTCGGAATGCGTCTGCCATGTGGCAGACGTGGGGCCTGCAGCCCGGGCGAGGCATACTCTACATACATCTACGGTGTGTCCCAAACGGTGACAATTGTTGTTCACATCTGACGGTAGTCGTAGCAAAGTCCTAATGCTGGCAATTTGCGTGCGTACCTGGGAGTAATATCTGCCGCGTGCGTTGTAAAGTATTAATAGTGTCATCTACTACGGCACCATCATTCCCCACCTACTGCCACCTGCTGTACTATTATGTACTGTTATACTCCCGATAGACTGTGTTCATACTACTGCACCATGTACTACCGTTCTATAAATCTACTATCACGGGGGACCATAGTAAATAGGACCAAATATTGTTAGTGAAAATAGGGAAACATATAGGTTTTTGGGTGTACCGTAGGTCCTATTTTCTATGGTCCCCCGTAATACTTTCTACTAACTTCAGGTCATCTACTGTGAGGTGTCGCCATATTCTACTCTGTACTATGTATACCACAATCTGCTGCCGTCTACTGCTGCTGTACCACCATACACTGCTGCTGTACCATCAACTGCCAGTATGCTACAGTATGTTCTACTGCGATATAGTACTGTCCCATCAACTACCAGTATGCTACAGTATGTTCTACTGCGATATAGTACTGTCCCATCAACTACCAGTATGCTACAGTATGTTCTACTGCGATATAGTACTGTCCCATCAACTACCAGTATGCTACAGTATGTTCTACTGCGATATAGTACTGTCCCATCAACTACCAGTATGCTACAGTATGTTCTACTGCGATATATACAATAGTACTGTCCCATCAACTACAGTATGTTCCACTACTATGCAATACCCAGGACTCCTGTTCGAGGCTGCCGCCCACGCTAGCAGGATCCACAGAGAGGCCTCGGAGGTCAAGGAAGCAGAAAGGGCCAGGATAGCTGTGAGTTGGCTCCTGTCCTCGGGGGGGTGGGGGGGGCGGGGGGGGGGGGGGGAGCACCAGATAGGGGGGGGTACTCGATATCATTCACGGCCGTAGTGGAATGACCTTAGACCCCAGGAGAGAGGGGGGGGGGGAGGGGGGGCATATTCTTGCGTCGATTGCTCAATTTCTTTGACCATTTACCCCGCGCCCCTTTCGAGACGGAGCACGGTCCCTACTCCTAACAGAGACAGCTCCAACATTTGGACGCTCAGGGCTCTTTTATGTACCAAGTTATAGATGGACAAAGTTTGCTATAAATAATATAATTCCCTTTACTGTACTGATGGGGGGGGGGGCAGACCAACCGCTGCGAGTTTAGCCTTGCCGTAGGGAGGGGGGCTTATTAAGTATCAGAACCAGGTATGTTGATATTAGCGGCGATTTTTCGGGGGGGCGGGGGGTGGATAATAATTACAGTGACGATTTTTGTCCTGAGAGTGGGGGGGGCGTACATACTCATTTGTTGCTTGCCATAGTCATTTTGACCATTGACCACGCATCCCTTTCGCGACAGAGCTTTCGAGCTGCGTCTTGAGACGGGGCGTGCTCAATGCCATGCATGGCCGTCGTCGTATGAACATAGATCCTCACATCCCGACAATGCCGGGACGGAGCACGTCGGTTTTTCCCCCCACAGTGCTTGCGACAAGCGTGAGCCGCCGTTAGGGGTTGGGGCAAGTGGTATGGAGGGTCAACTGGCTACATCCTACGAAGAACCGCTCGCTGGGCGGACTCCCGATGGACGACAGTTCCTAATGCTACTTTTTTTTTTCCGAAGTGGCCACTTCCAGAACGGGGGTGGGGCGGTGAGGGGCATTTCATTTGCTGCGAGCTGAGCCCCGAGGGGAGGCAGAGCACGTCGTGCCAGTTGTGTCTTGGGAAGGTCATCACAATTTTATGATTTATTCTATTTTTCATACCCAGCGAGGGGACAAGAAACATCCTCAATAATACAAAATATAAATCAAACACAGCAGCGATTGATCATGATACCCTAGCCGCGACCCGGCATAGTAGCTGCGAGTTGTATCTCGAGGGCGGGGGGGGGGCGGGGGTACTCGATAGGAGAGATGTACTCGGTCTCATGCATGGCCGTAGTCGTATGACCATAGACCCTCGCATCCCTGCAATGCCGGGAAGGAGCATGTCGGGTTTTCACCGACCAGGCAGACATTGCTTGCACCAAGCGCGAAGCGCCGTGAGGTGTCTGGTGAGTCGCATGAAGGGTGAGCTGCATCCTACTAAGAACCGTTTGTGAGGCGGACTTGCATATGGACGACAGCTTCAATGAGTTGATTTAATTTCCGGTGTAGGCATTTCCAGAGACAGCAATGAGAGTACTATGTAGCTGCCTCTTTGGTGCCTTACCTTGAACACTACGTGATACGATCAATTCCCTTGTGCGGAGTAAAGGTTCTTTACCTCGCACAAACAATCTAACTCGGCAACCAGTTGTGGGCGACCGCCAAAAACAAAAACAAAAAACGGTACCCTGGTTGTCTAGCTCACGTAGTGAGCGGCATGTTTTACAGTGTCGTTGCCAATCGACACCAACCCAACCTATAAAAAAGGGGAGGGGGGGGGGGGGGGGGGTAATAATACCCACACGAATTCCAATTGCATATATATGTGCCCCTCGGTTGTGAACGTACCGTGTCGATGGTTTGCGCGTGGCCGTATACCACGCAAGAAGAAACCGATGTTGAGAACCACTCCCCCCCCCCCCCCTCCCTCCCCTCCCTCGATATTTACTGCCGCTGCTTTCGTGAACGTCATGTGTGTGCGTGTGCCCATTCATGCGTATCGTATAGGCCGAAGCCGCCGCGGCTGCGGAAGAGGCGAGACGGAAGGCAGAGGAGGACGCCGCCTTAGCGAAGGCCGCACGGGAAGCATTGGAGAGGGAGGAGAACGGAGGGGACGGGGAGGAAGGGGGGGGGGGTGGCGAGCCCGGCGACGAGGAATAGAGCCCCCCCCGCCGGCCGGGGCCCGGGACTTGTTTTGTACATATTAACAAACCTAAAAATATTGTCGTCATCGGCCAGGCTGTTAATGGTTATGACCTGACCCGCGGGTCCGGTCGGGTCGGGTCGGGTCGAGTGAGGAGATATTCGAACCTCACGGATCTGGTCGAGTTGGGTCGGAGCGGGTTAGGCGACGTCATCCGTCCCGGCCCGCTAGTTTTGACCCCACCCGTGAGCATCTCAGCCTGGTCATCGCAAAATCACCCCGTCTGCTGTGGGAAACCTTCGATTGAAAAAGTCGTTTCACCGCCCGGGGAAAGGGAGCGGGGAAGAGAGAGATGGAGGGGTAGAACTATGGGTTGTTGAAAGCTCTACCACCGCCGACAAAACGTTATTCGATTGAAAAAACACGTTGATAGATGAGGCGCATATGCCGGGGGGTGTTCCATCAGGAGGCGGACGTTGCCGTCCGAGATGACGCCGTGTATAGGGGCGCGGGCGAGAGTGGTTACGATTTTTGTGCTCTCCCGCCTGGTGTACATATGTGGAGCATTGTCGAAAATGTGCCACGAGGAGTATTGTGCAGTACAAAAACGTTCTTTACTTCCTGTTTTTGTGCATACTACGCAGCAGACGTACGCCTACAGTCAATTGCCAAGAAAGGGTGATTATCTTTGAAATTTCCACAGACAAAACAACAGGCATCGACAAAAAAAACTACGAAAGTTTATCTACCAGGTATTAATATATACCTGGTATGTATATATATTCTGGGGGGGGGGGGTCAGACGAGCTGGAGGGTGGGTTTCTATTGTTTTCGCGGCTTTGGCCTAGCCCTGAGGGCGCCCACGCAGAACGACCTAACAACCGACAATGGGTTCGCTATTCTCCCTCGTTCCTAAGAGTTTATCTCTCAGGTTTCTGCCTGGAGTAAATCTCAACACGATTGAAATTTGAGGCGGATGTCTTGAAGCCGAGGTTTGGAGCGGATATCTGAGGGCGGTTTTCTTTAGGACCTCGGGGTGCCACATCAGCCAGCCCCTTCCCAACAAAAACGCCACGGTATACAGTAGTATAGCCCCAACCAATCAGGCTGTGTCGCCTCCACCCCCCCCCCTCAAACCACCCACTACGATACTTCCCCTGTATATAGCAGCAGCACGCGCTGCAATTCTCGTACTTCGTGCAGCGGAAGTAGTGATGTGGGGACCTAGCCCCACGGAGTCCGGAGGGTACGGCGCACCGCGGTCGACGGGTCTCCCTGAGACAGACGGGAGGGGCGTCGGTTGGCACACTTCGCATGCTTGCCGTACAGCACAAGGCACACCAGGCGCAGCATCACTAGCAGCAGCACCGATACGAGTCCTTGGGCCTCGAGAGTAATATATGAGTACATTGCAAAATCCCATGAGGTCATGACCTGCCTTGCAGCCGGAAGCGACTCTGCACGGCCGTTTGCGAGCGGCGGGCAACGGCCTCATTGACGCCGTGAGCCAACCAACCGCGCTGAGCGAGCCAATCTACTATATAAGGTGATCCCACTTTTGGTACGATCGATGTGCTGTACCTGGTAGCCAACCTGCCAAATATTTCGCTGCTCGTACCGACTCGGGCACAAACGATCGTCCCGCGGGTGGGACTGGGTTGCGTAGCTCAAGGCACAGGGATCTGTTGAATCTGGAACTTGGCCCAGAGTGCTTGCATGTGTGTCGGCTATCGATTCGTGCGGTATGCACATCAACGTCGGGGGCGGTTCGGGAACAAGATTCTGCGAGGATCGGAATTTCCTTTCGAGGGGGGACAGACAGATAGACAGACAGACAGACAGACAGACAGACAGACAGACAGACAGACAGACAGACAGACAGACAGACAGACAGACAGACAGACAGACAGACAGACAGACAGACAGACAGACAGACAGACAGACAGACAGACAGACAGACAGACAGACAGACAGACAAGTTTAGAATTTCCGATATAGAAGCCCAACGCAAACCTGGGATAATTCCAAACCTTGGTGTTCCTCGTCGAAGCGGGTGTCTACGGGCACGCCGACACTCCCCCGCGCCCGTGCCCTCGTCCTACAAAGGGAAAGCTCTAGGCTAGGACAATGCGGTTGGGGCTCCGTTCCTTCCATGAAAGCATGCAAAAGCGCTACATGTACTTCTTGTACCGAGACCAAAACTTCTCTATTGTAAGCCGCTTATGTCCTCTCGCCGTTTCCCCTTCTAGCCCTCCGCCCACACTCCGCCTCCTCCAGTCCGGAAGAAAATAATGTCGCACTATAAGGAAAAAACCCTCTTGACTGTATCAAGACACGCCTCCACCAGCACCAACAAAAGGTGAGAACGCATCGTGTCCATCGCGGGCACCGTTCTATCCTTGCTCAATCAACCGTACGTAGACAGACATAGGTTTACAATAGGCGTGCGCATGTATCGCATACATTTCCATTTTCACACGCGCATCAACGGGGGGGTATCGATAACCGGGCCATCGATCGAGCATAGACACCAATCAACCAGAAACTTGGACTACTCGCAGATACAAACTCATCGCAGACATCGATTTATTGCAAACACCGATCGCAGACATGTATATATCGCAGGCATTCAAGGATGGGATGGGAGGTATCGATCACAGACATCGATCGAAGGCATGTATCGGTCACAGGAATTCGAGGATGGGGGGCATCGGCGACTGCCACCGATCGATCACAGGCACCAATCGACCGCGGGCAACAGTCGATCAGATATAAGTGGATCAATCGCAGTCGCAGGTTCTCCAAATAACATCGATCGATTGCAGACGTGGCTTAATCGCACAAGAATTGAACTTATCGACTACGTGATTGGTCACAGGCTCGATTGATCGAACACGGTCAAGCGTCCCCGGTGGCTTGGTAGTTGGCCCGCGTGCGTACTACCGTACGATCAATTCCGTAGGTTCGAGTATCACCGAGCGCATGCTCGTAAGGATTAGTTATTGCATTGCATAACAATTGATTGGGGGGAAGCGCTAGAGCTTGAGTTAGCAACATTCGACGAAAATCGACGAGCAGTGTGAATGCTGAACCCTCTGCGCAATAAAAATGAAGGCACGTACCGGGGGGGGAGAAGGGACGACACCTGTGACCACGGCGTGTCCAAAAGATCGCTGAGGGTAAAACCTTATACGAGTTAAGCTGGAAAGGAAAAAAGTGACCACGGCAACAAAATATTTTGTTGTATACCTTTCGAAGTATCATGCTATTTATATTGTCTGCGACGTCGTGGGGGGGGGGGGGGGGGGGGGGGGACTCCACTGGCGTGGTACGAGAGCCGCCACACCGGGCGTTGCTTCTCGTTCCCTATCGTACTGCCAGCGCTCGAGGGCCGCCCCCCCCAGCCGACCGGCCGGGGCCCTGACACACGCGCAGTCTCGGACGATCGAGCCTCCCAATGGTAGAAAACCATTTGACATACCCCCAACTCCGAGGTCGCATCGACCCTACGGTGTTAGGCCCCATACGGTACCCCGCCCTACAGCTGCTTCTTCTCTACCTCTCTCTCCCTTCCATGCTAGTTTACGAGATACCATACCCGGGTCCTACGGGTTGTTGCGGGAACACATGGTTGTTGCTAGGAACAAATGGTTGAGGATTTCCTTCTACCTCTGCGGCACACCTCTCCAACGGTCGTCAGCGTAGTGGCTGCACCGATATGCGACGAGCGGAGGGAAACTTCGCTGGGGTCATCTCCTGCCTTCGCTACCACCCGCCCGGCGAAGCGCCCCGAGGCCCTCCGTGTACCTCCACGCTCTAAACCTCGTTACCGTACCGACACCACGACAGGGGGAGGGGGGGGGGGGGGGCGCCTTCCGTCCGAATAACCCTACGAGCGGCTCCATGAGAACGATGGCGCTGCCGCCTTCACTCCTATATATATATCCCGGAGTGCGCCCCCCAGGAGTCGGTCGACGAGTCGCGCGTGCGCAACATAACCGACCCCATGTTGGGTCCGGTCGCCTTTTTAGGGCCTCGAAACGAAACCTCGATACTTGGTGGCACGGTTCCCCACTGCACCGAGATAAACCACAGCCCGCCCGGTACAGCGCTACTGTACGTCTCCCCTCGAGGCGAAGGTTTCGTCCGACCTCTCGCCACGAAGCAGATATTCCGACACGAAGGGCATCCAAAGAACTCGGCCGCGCAAGCCCCCGCAACAAGGCCTAATCCTGTGCCTCCTAACAGTGTGTCCCGCTACATAAAACAGGGTGACGAGGTCTTGATGGGGTTCCTGCGGCAACGTGCGACCACGTATCCCCCTTCCATGCGCCAATCAGTAAAAGCGGCGACGACGTGGGCAACTACACCTGTGCACACTGCGTGACACGCCCTACCCGCGATAGTGCCGGCATGATTAACCCCGACGACGCCCCCCAAGCTACAAACTCGAGCAACGAACGCCGGGGATCTCATCAGTCTCGGAGGCTGCCGGGCGCCGAGCACTCAACGTCCCCCTATCAACCTCAGAGGAACGAAACGAAAAACAAAAAAAAAACGGTCCTAGACCGGAAACCTAACGTCAAAGCTCGGCGAGGTAGGCGAAGGCGCAACCGACTACAGTAGCGGATGGGCTGGCTGCCGGCACCCCTGGGCATAGTGAGACGCCCACAGGCCCCAGCACCTCACAACGACCTAGAGGATGCATGAGTTCCCCGACCGGAGTCTCCCGGTGCACCGCCGTAACCGAACCTTCCCCCTTCCCCCTCCCCCCAGCCCCCCTCCCCCCCCCCCCCCCCCCCTCCCCATTGTCCCATGGCGAGCCCGCCCGCCTATCCGAAGTAGGGGGAGAAGCGGGCAGCCCGGCGTAAGGGTCGGTCGGTGGGAGAGCCCCGGCGACGCCCAAGACATCGGTCCATCACAGACATGGCTCAATCCGACAAAAAAAATCGATCACGTCAACAACGGAAATGGCCACGGGGCTCGATTAAAATCGAACACAGCCGGCCGGTGTGCCTGGTGGCCTCGCAGGTGGTCCGCGTATCTACTACAGTAAAAAAATATCAATTTCGCGGGTTCGAATCTCACCGAGCGCATGCGTACTCGTAAGGACTTGTTTCTTGCATAAAAAATTGAATAGCGGAAAGCGCGAGAGCGCGAGTGACCAACATTCGATGAAAATCGACGAGCAGTGGGAACGTTCTACCCTATGCGCGATAAAAACGAAGGGACGTACCGGGGGGGGGGGGGGGGGGGGGGGGAGGGACGACACCTGTGACCACGGTTTATCCAGAACATCGCTGAGGGTAAAACCTCATCCGAGTTAAGCTGGAAAGGAAAAGCGACGATGAATATATATATATATATTATATATATATATAAATATTATATACTATACCCGATATACTTATATATATATTGCAGGGATCCGTCCAACGCGGACATCTACCACAAGGTCTCCATCGCGGGCACCCACCAATCGCAGACAACAATCAACCAACCAACTGGTCACCCTAAATCGAAGGCCGTCGTCAGCTCACAACTACGACCCACTTGCTCTACATGACGACTCGGTGATGGGGTGGTCTTGATGTAGGTCACACCGGCTGCAACCATCACGCGCCCCACAAGCGAATGCTAGAAAAAATCAAGAGCTCAACAAACAAATCGAGCAATCAATCGGTTACCCATCCACCCAACCGAATCAACCAACCAACCAAGCCGATGGTCATCATCCATCCAACTTGATGGCGTCAACCTGGTTGCTCCACCACTCCGTCGTGGCCTTCTCCATCAGTCAACCAATCAACCAACCAATCAACCAGCTGATCAACCACCTAACCGATTGCCACCAATCCTCCCTCGACTACTGTCCCTTGTTTTGTCATTACCTGTTTGTTCCACGCCAATTCGACATAGTGGTTTTGCAGGAGGAATCGCACAAACCGATCGTTTAATCCATCAACTAACCAATCGACCGCGGAACCAACAAACTGAGGAAGCAACCAACCGATGGCCATCGGCAATCACTTTGATGACGACGACCTGCTTGCTCCAACACTCCGTCATGGTCTTCCCCAACCGTCAACCAAAAAATCAATCAATCAATAAATCAATCAACCAACCAACCAACCGAGTGCCACCGATCATTCCTTTGACTATTATCCCTTGATTTTGACAATCTGCTTCTTCCCCGCCACTCGGTCATGGCCTTTTGCAGGAGCAATCGCGAAAAACCAAGAAAAAACAAAATCCAAAAAACTAGCTAATCAACCACGCAACCAAAAAGCTAACGGAGCAACCAACGGATGGCCATCGACAAATCACTTGATGACGACGACCTGCTTGCTCCACCACTCGGTCGACGTCTTCTCCAGGAACCCCGCCTGGAAGCCGCTCTTCGAGGTCATCACCACCTTCTGCCCCTGCACAGCGTACACCGCTGAAAAAGCCGTCGTCTCCGCCACCATCACGACGTAGCCTACACGAACCGACCGATCGAATATTGAGACGACAGGCACCGAGTTTCGACACGAGTTGGACGCGTTGACGCGCGAGCGGGGGGCGGGGGGGGGGGGGGGGGGGGGGGGGGTGACGGGAGGCTATGTCAAGAGTGCGTGGGGGGGTGTACTCGATCGATAGGAGAGATGTACTCGAACTCATGCATGACCGTAGTCGTATGACCATAGACCCTCGCATCCCTACAATGCCGGGACGGAGCATGTCGGGTTTGCACAGACCAGGAAGAGAGAGCGGGCGAGTTTTGAGACCAGGGCGTGACGGCGGCGGAAGGCGTGTACAGGAGGGATGGAACGGGTCGCTTCATAAATCTCGTTGCTTACTCATATCCTCATTTATAGTCTAAATTTCACCACAATTCTAAGCATGTTATTGTTTATCGTTCCCGCGTGTACATACATGCGACGTACTATTTCCGTTGTGATATATATAGACAATGGCCCACCTTCCTTAGGTATATTGGAGGACCATTATCATCATCATTATCATCGCCATCTATTGTTATCGTTTCATCGTTTTCATCGTCATTATCAGTTATCACTATCATTACCAAATTACAGGGTAGCCATCGTTATCGGGTCTACAACAGAGTGTTATCGTTTTTCGATATGATAAGGACAATGAGCAAAATTTGTCCAGGATGCTGGAGGGCGGGTATCAGTACCATGATCACTTGTAAATATCATCATCATTTTTTATCATCATTGTCAGTCATCCCTATATCTCGTGATATTAACAACGATAACTATCATTCTCCATGATCATCCTCATTATCAGTCACAACATCGTTTACTCCCGGCATCGTTTTCGATACGATAAGGTAACTACCCCCACCTTTCGTGAGGGTGTGGGAGGACAGCTATCACCATCGCAATATTTTACGGCTACAATTATCATTTTCCACCATCATCATCAGACGGGAACCATCCCCACAATACTTGACAAGTACAATTCCTATTCCCCTGCAGCATCATCAGCTATCGGTATTACAGTATCAATACTACCATCTCACGATGTCGCGCCATTTCTTATCGTTACCGATATGATCATCGATATGATGAAGGACAAATGCCCCCACCTTTTTTTAGGATGTTGGAGGACGGGTGGCCCCAGGCGAAGAGGATGGCCACGCCCCCTGGCATGAGCTGCTGAGTATCGCCATCGCAAAGGGGTCCCATAAGGAGGCGGTATCCCTTCCCGTCCCGCTTCCTGCAGTCACCGCAAAACCACGCCCAGTCACGCCATTGGGAGGGGGGGGGGCAGGGGGGCGTACTCATTTGTTGCTTGCCTTAGTCATTTGACCATTAAGACTACGCATCCCTTTCGAGACGGAGCACCATTGGGGCGGGGGGGGGTACTCACTTGTTGCTTGCCTTGGTCATTTGACCATTGAGACTACGCATCCCTTTCGAGACGGAGCACCATTCCTACTCCTAACAGAGACAACTACTCCAACAGTTGGGCGCTCACCACGTTGCCTACATACTTACGTACACGAAGTGAGTATTCCATACCAGGTAAAAAATATCATGAGGGAGGCGTTTCGAGTCAACCGAGAACGGAGCGGGAAAGGAAGCCACAGAAACCCTACCCGATACATTAACATAGTACTGGGCGATTGCTGGTTGACTTTCAGACCACTGCAGCGAAATCAAGAGCTGCCAACGAAACCAGTGTGCAGATATAAAGAGGCGTTTCAGAATGAAAAAAGGAGCGGGGAAGAGGGGAAAAATGCCAATAAAAGCCGTGACCCCGTGCGCTAAGTGTGGACGTGCCTGGTAGCAATATTTTGCAATTTTTTTTTTCTCTCTCTCTCGACGTCAGGTTGTTGTGTGGGTGTACACAAGAGCTGGTTGAGTGAGGGAGCCTCATAAGACCCTGCGTATCATCTCTATGGTGGCATGCATCCGTTGTTCGTCAGCTGCGTAACCCCAAGAGTCGGCCGTGTGTATCGGGCTCAGCTTATCTCTTTCCCCCCTCAAAACCGGTTGTTGGAGATCCGAAAGCGGGAAGCCCTGAAAAAAAAAAGAAGAAGAAAGGCTACACGACTACCTCAATATATCGTATCTCGGGTCCTGTGCGGTACGGGGTGTGTATGGTGCCCACCTTCATCTCGAAGATGAACTGCACCGTAGACAAAAATAGGAGGCGTCGACGAACCGGGCAACAGGCTACCCAGGGCAGTACACATGTAAAAAATATCGCACTTTCGATGCATCATATTCGGACCCGTTGTAAGTCACCCTCCATCTTCCGGCATCCTCGGATTTTTTACGCGGAAACCGTAAATGGAAAATAAAAAACAATCGACGTACGTACGTAGGATTGTTTGTCGAAATCCCCGGATTTGTCTCCGCGCAAACTGGATTGGACGGAAACACTCGACGTGCACGCGGATGCCTCGGTTGTATATCGGAATCGTCGTACGGCAGGGAGGGCAGGGCGTAGGTACACGCGCGCGCGGGCGAGCGGTGAAGCGTTGCGTACCTCAACTCGAGGAACTGCACCGTAGACATGGAAGCGTTGATGAAAACCACGCACACGCAGCGCCCGGCGTTAAGGCCCGCATGGTTGTTGTCCCTGGTTGAATAAAAGCAGATCACGAAAGCAAACACACACACAAAAACAGGGTGCGATGTGTCAACGGCGCCGCGTAACGGTCGGTCGTGCGTGTGGTGTCAGGTTCCATTTTTTATTTGCTACGTCATCACCCATATCACTGGATCTGATTTTTATCGCCATCAACACGATTTTTCATCATCAATATAATCCTTGACAGCTACTGTAGTACCGACAGCAATACCACCATCCGTAGAACTGCCAGTCTCAGTGTCGTCGGTGTTATCACTACAATCGTCGCCTATCCTTGTCAACATCAACACAATTACTGCTATCGCTACATCAGTGCATCAGCACCCCCACCAACATCACCCATCACTAATCATTATCGTGAACATTCGTTACAAATATCTGGATGATTTGTCACTACTAATTTCTTGTTTTCGTTTCCGTTTTTTTTCTTCAATGTCTCAAGTATCGGCATCATTTTATCAAGATACCATTTTCCGTTACCGTTATCACTGCCGTGTGCTGTGCTCGCTTCTGTTTTCGTTTCGTTGCGTTTTCTTTTTCATTTCGGTTTTCAAGGCGGACGGGCGTTCGACGCTGCCGTGCACACAACCCTGTTATCTCTCTACCCCAACAGGTAAAATAAACATCAACAACAACAACAACAACGACAACAACAACATAAATAACAGCGACAACTACAACAGAAAAAAAACAAAATAATAAAAGTATCTCAGAAACAAAACAATACACAAAAACAACAAACTACACATCCATATAGGAACCCAAAACTAAACAAAACCTTAAAAACCACAAAACAAATACATTTAAAAGAAAAACACAAAAGCGAGACACACACACGAAAAAAACAAAAGTGCGAATCCTCCTTTTTCTCCTCTCTGACCAGTTTTGGACGAGCTCCCACGCGGTGTGATCCAGCCGGTCCCAGTTCCCCACGCCCACCGACTGGAGCTGAGTCTCGGCTCGATCCAGCATCTGCCAAAAAGCGCCGGCCAGGGGCAGGCGTGCTTTAACGTAATCGGGCTGATTTTGACGGTCTAACTATGGCGCGCGCTACGGCAGACGGAGGAGTGCACCTACCTTTACGTCTGTGGCTCTTCAATTTTGGAGTTTTTTTTTTGTAATATACCTCGCATCCCCCCTCCCCCCACCCCCCCCAAAAAAAACGGCGTGCTTTGAGAGGAAAAAAAACAAACAAAGGAATACTCCTAGACCCGATGAGTCATCCATCTGACATATTAGCCGAGGTGACTCATCGAAACACAATGGTTGCAGTTTTGCTAGAGATTACGGCCGGCCCTCCCCCGCCCCGATGGCGTAGGGACCATTAATTTGGAAACGCATGTATCAATGGTTGGTGGCGGCGCGTGTTATTCCGCACTAAATCTGGCCTAAACCAAAACTGTACAGCATACCTTGTACAGAATCGGTCGACATCCTACGTAATAGCTGCAATAGATCAGCATGATACCTTGGTGTCATAAGCTGTTTGACATTGTTGGACCGTGGGTTGGTGATGGTATGGGTCGCCAGGGTTATTTCGCACAGATACATCTATTTTATGGAGGCTTTTTCGGTCCCAGTAATCGTAAAAAAGGTTGAAAATCTGAACTCGCCAGACAAAAAAAAATCATGATCTAAATCAGCTACTAATAGATCATCTAGATGCGTTCCACGATAGAGGCCGCCGAAATGAATTGTTTTGAATGACGGGGTTCCTTAACCCAAAATCGTCGGAAAGTCAAACTCGTTTCGAAAAATGACGTTCTTGTGTCATCTTGGGTCATGGGATTACTCATCGGGATTCAATTTCACGTTTGCTGAAGTCAGATTTCGGGTGAGGTATGGAGCTCCTTAACCCCTTTAGAACCGCAGTCCCGTTTGGGGACAAAACTACTTGAAATTCGACTGGTTTGTCCCCAGAACGGGACTGCGGTTCTAAAAGGGTTAAAGGTCAAGTGAGGAGCCTGAAAAAAAAAAAAGGGGTGGACATCTATCGTAGAACGCCTCTCCAAGATTTTGCCGTGAGGGTAAGTCTGTAAAAGCCGCAAAATACAGATCCCACCCGAAGCAGAAACGTGCGCAAGAGCCGTGTCATACAGCCCCCCTACCCCGCACGTATTCTCTCGAGATGTTGCACATTCACACATTTTTTTTTCAACGTCATAAAACACGAAAAGGAGGGCCTGATAGCACGGCTTCTACTTACCATTCCCGATTGCGTACTGGTACCGCGGTGCACGTGCTATTTCGTCCCCCGTATTTTGTTTCCTCTTCCATTGGGATTTTTTTTTTTTAATTGAACCCTGTTAAGTGACCATGGGCGAGGCTTGAGTGAACTGCTCCGCAACAAAAATCCGACAGATGACGCTCTTGTATCAATACGGGGGAGCACAGCAAGCAGGATGCATCATGTACACAAAAAAAAACTACATATTCCATCATTTCTACTGCGCACATTTGGTCCTGCATTACTGAGGTCACCTGTGACAGCAGATAGGGGGGAAGGTGGTGATCAGGACCCACCATACGCATAAAAAGCTATATCGTTCCATAATTTCTAATAAACACATTTGGTACTGATCACTTTGCTCGCGCGTACGTGACAGACGATCTGGACCCTAGCCTGCCGTTCTGAGATGCTGCGCAGGACCTGCCGCGCAGGGTTTGCCTCGGATAGATCCAACCCAAGAAATACGCGTGACCAGTTGAGACAGGTGGAGATTGACGGGGGGGGGGGGGGGGGGTTCTCGGTTCGCACATCGAAATCAATCAGATGATACATACCTGGTAAGGGCTCCACGCGGAAGGCACAAGAGCAATCTATGTATATAGATCACGCGGATCAGGACGATATCCACCCCGACACATGTAGATCCCGAGGGGGGGGGTATCGACAACTCTGCCCTACATGTAGGAAAGTTTGCACCAGTCGACGACTCTAGCCGTGTAAACGAGTGCGAGTTGCGCCGGTCCACGGCGCTACGAAAAGAAGAACAAAGAATGATGTATTATTGTGCCAGTTCGCCAGTTCGACCGACGACCGCTGTACAAAAAAAAAAAACGAAATGAAAGGTACGCTTGATTTTTTGTTGGTTGTTTTTTTTTGGGGCCCCCCGCAACCCCGCTCCCTGTCTCTTCTTCGTCTCGGTATAATGCACCTGGGAATCGGTGAATCTGTAGTTGGGAACATCTGTGCCATTTGCGCCGCCGAAGGTGAATCCTTTAAGGGAATCTTGCACGGCCGAGCTGTGCGCTTGCATCGTCATCATGGCAGTCTCCATCTGGTTCAATCAACAGAAGCAAACATCCGCCCACAAAGTGAGGAGATGTTGGAAGGCGGGGGGGGGGGGGGGGGAGGGAGGCGGATGGGACGGGACGGGACGGGGATTTAGTCTTCGTCTGCCGCCGCTGTTGCTGATGCTGCTGCTGCTGCTGCTGCTATTTCTACTACAGTAATTATATCAATAGTAGTACTCCAGTAGTAGTACTACTGCTACTACTGCTACTAAAACTGGCCAGCATCACCACGCCACTACCAGTGCCCCCGCGGTGTTCGTCCCTCACATTTCCCCCCTCCTCGCTGCGGAAAACCTCCTCCGGTGCTAACATTGCCGTCGGGTCGCCCATTCTCATGCGGTGCACGTAGAACTGACGGTAAAGCTCCTCCCTGGAGAAAAAAAACAACACAATACAGAACATAAAAAAGGCAAAAAACACACACACACAAAAAAAAAACGAAATACGGAGTACAAGTTACAGAATGCGACGCAAAAACAAAAAGTACGAAATACGCACTGCTACCAACACGCGAAAACTAAAAAATACGAGAGATAGAGGGTGAAGGGGCGGGAGGCGGGGGGGGGGGGGGGGGGGGAGGTAGTCCGGGGATATATTCCTTGGGGTTCGAGTTTGATGCTTCAACTGTCAGTGGTTACAAAAGGTTACATGCAAGGTTACATGTGTTGAAACGCATGACTCGGCGTACGTCTAGCACCTTTATTCAGCATAGCCGGTACAAATAAATCGGGTAAAATATATATATATATATATATATATATATATATTATAAGGTGCAAAATAATGTTAGGCCAAAAAACTAATTGGTAAAGAAAAAGAGAGGCGAATTAAAATCGGTTTAAAAACTATTGTAGTTCTTGAAAAACCTTTTCCGTGCAGAAGAATACGTTAAAAGCAAACCAGTGCAAAATGATCGGTAAAAAATGACCAGCGAAAAAACGATCGGTGAAAATTAATCAATGAAAAAATAGCCGATGAAAAGTAGCCGGTGAAAAAATAACCCTCTGGAATATTACCGGTGGAAACAAATCGCCGAAACAAAATTGAGTGAAAAAACAAACTACCTGGTACGAAACAAAAATTCGGCATACCTAGTGGAAGGTTGGGCAGCCGTTAGTGAGAGGTTCCCTCCCTCGTAACGCCTCACCACGATGCGATCACCGACCACAACCACGCTGGCCACCTCTATCCACTTCTTGGACACCTGGGTTCGGGGGAGAGGGGGGGAAGTTCACGACCAGAAACAAGCAATACATATTTGGGAACGCCGATGAAGGGTGGAATTCCGACCGGTGGATGCAAACTTCAACTTTCGACTCACCCTCCAAAAACCCGCGCCCCCCGGCCCGGACCACGCGCCTCGCAAACCATAGACTCCAGGGCACATGCAGAGCGACATAATGTGAAAATCCAATACAGAATTCCCCCCCCCCCCTCCCTGTGTCTATGGTCATACGACTACGGCCATGCATGATATCGAGTACATCTCCCCTATCGAGTGCACCCCCCCCCCCCTCTCCCTGTCCGCCTTTTTCCCCGCCTCCCAAGCGCGGCAAACCCACCTGTCTATGCGGAGACTAAAACATGAACACTATCGTGCACAGCTCGGAAAGACAGCTCATGATTTATCTGTTATGTCTACAGATAGATCACCTAGATCCTCGCCTGCCGTTCCGTGTGTGGTGCTGTGCAGGATCTGTATAGTACAGGTCCAACCCACAAAAACACGTCCCGTTTTGAATCAGATCATGATGAATAACTACACTGGTTCCACCCCGCAACATTATAGCTACATAGATCGCACAAGATGGGGAATAAATACATCTTCCCCGGAATATCTAATTCAATACCAAGGGGGAATGATCTGTAGACGATCTGTAAGGAGTGAGCTGTAGATGACCCGCAGGAAAAGAACTGTAGATGATCTGTAGGAAACGAGCTGTAGATGGATATGTAGGGAATGATCTGTAGATGATATGCAAGTAATGAGCTGTAGATGATCTGTAGATGATCTGTAGGGAATGAGCTATAGATGATCTATCCGATTGAGATATAGTGGTAAGCGCCCACCATCCGTTGGGGAGAGGCAGCCAACTTGTTAGAGAGTCTCGCTGAGCCCGGTAGGTCATTCTGGGGAGGAGAAAACGAGCACAGGGGAGGAGCAGGGAGAGAGGGAGAGAGGGAAGGGGAGTTCAGCTTGAAAGTCCCCACGCCCGTGTTCTGATTTTGGCAAGATATCAATCGTATGTCAATGCCACGTATACAGACCATCAATATTCCATTGCCAATACCAAGGGTACAGATGTCAACACCATGGTGTGCACAAAACCCCACCAGATACATACGCAACTTGCAAAGGTGTTGCCCCCTCCTCCCCCCCACCCCCCCCCCCCCCCCCCCCCCCCCCCCCCCCCCCCCCCCCCCCCCCCCCCCCCCCCCCCCCCCCCCCCCCTGTACACGATTCCCCTGCTTTCTCTTGACAATAACCACGCTCGATTATTTACTATTGCCATGTAAAACCAACCGAAGATAAAAACACAGAATATGCTCCCACCCCCTGTACGACTCGCCTCCTTCCTCTTGATGATGACCAGTCTCGTGTCCGCGAAGATAATGGTCAGGTCTCCGATGTCCGTGTGCGACTCGTACTTGTCGTTGGACCCGCTGTCCTTGCCATCCAACCCCTTCTCCACCAATGCCTGGTTTTAGCGATTGAGTCGGGATCGGTACACGCGATATTAGAGAGGCAGCTTTGGCATTTTGGTGGTGGTGTGGTGGTGGTGGTGGTGGTGTTTCTGTTTGTTGGTACCCTGGATACAATCATCCCCGACGATGTTTGCCACCATCACGCCTACTCATGATTGGGCGTTTGAAACCGCTGCTGCTGCTGCTGCTGCAAAGATATGGCCGCAAAATACGGCCCGCCGGTCGGAATACGAAAAAAAAAAACCTTATCAAGCATTCCGGAATAATAATTAAAAAAAAAAAACAAAAACGGGAAATAAATAACATTGAAAAAACGAAAAAAAATAAAGACACGAAACGTACACAAATAACACAAAAACACAAAAACACAAAAACACACAAAACACCAAGAACAAAAAACAGACACACACAACCACAAACGACAACCCGACAAAAAAAAAGACACAAGGCGAAATGAAACATGAAACACGATTCGTGAAAAACAAAAACACACACACCAACAACCGCAGACCATCAGCACACCTGGGCTATGGCAGCGTCCATGGAGAACACAGGAAGGACGAACTGTCCGGTTTCCAAATCCTTGGTCAACGCGCGCTTCGGCCTCATGTGTTCCCTTCGCTGGCTGCTTTCCGTCTCGTTAGAAATTCCCTGTTGTCATCGAATGGGGGGGTATTCATCATCAGGCATGGCCGGTGGTCGTATGACCATAGGCCCCCGCATCCCTACAATGCCGGGACGGAGCACGTCGGGTTTTCACCGACCAGCGGGGGGGGGGGGGGGGGTACTCATCTGTTGCTTACCATACGCGAGACGGGGAGCACGGGTTGGGGGAGGGGGGTGCAATCATCATGCATGGCCGTAGTCGTATGTTCCTTAGACCCTCGCACCCCTACGACGCCGGAACGGAGTACGCGGGTTTTCACCGACCGGGCGGTCATCGCTTGCAGCAAGCACGAAGCGAAACGTGAGGTGTTCGGCGAGCCGCATGAAAGGTGAGCTGCGCCCGACTAAAAACAGCTTTAGAGGCGGACTTTCTTGCATGACAATGAATACACCCCCTTCCCCCCACATCAAAATTCGACTCACACAAGAACAAGAACGGAAAAACAAAAAAAAACGAACTCGCACAACCCCACCCCCGCCAAATCCAGACCCTAGTCCAAAAATCCGAACCATCTCCTGATTAAAAAATGCAGACCCAAAGCTCCGAGACAAACCTCCAGAGCCCAGAAAATCCAAGTCCAGGTCCAAGCCCACACTCATAACAAACAACACAAAAAAACAAACAAACAACTAATCGAAATACAACAAAAAGTCCAAATCCAAATGAATCTAAAATAAAAAAAGAAAGAACAAAAACTGCAACGACAACAAAGAAATAAACAGAACAAGCAAACAATCACGCGAACGAGCAAGCAAACAAGCAGACAAGCAAGCACACCAGTAAGCGAAACAAACACAAACCCTTAGGCCCGTACCGCCCGTACCTGCACGACCGACACGACGGAATCGGACACGCCGACGACCGGTTTGACGACGGCTCCGACGACACCCTTGCCCACCCCCTTCAAGAAGCCCCCGAAGCCCCCCTTCTTCGCCTCCGCTACGGGTGTCGTAAACAGTCCCGACAGTCCCGAAGAGAACCCCGTCGCGATGTCCTTGCCACCCTGGTGAGACGGGTGGGGTTTTGTTAGCGTACGGTATGGTATGGTTTGGCTTTGGTGTGGTTTCGAGGGTCGACTGGTACGGTATGGTGCGGTAAGAAAGGGTGCCGTGTGTTACGCCATGGTATGGTATGGTATGGTATGGTATGGTATGGTATGGTATGGTATGGTATGGTATGGCACGGGACGGTATATGTTATGGTGTGTGTGGTATGGTATGTTATGGTGTTGTTGTGTGCGGTATGGTATGGTATGGCACGGGACGGGACGGTATATGATATGGTGTGGTGTGGCATGGTATGGTATGGTGTTGTTATGTGCGGTATGGTAGACTACGCTTCTGGTGGTTATTCGCACGGTACACCACTGCTGCGTTCTCCCACGTGGCCACGAAAAATGGCGCAAGCAGTCAACACAGAAACAATAAATAATTCAACCCGTACCAACCCAACCCACCCACCCACCACCACCACCAGCCTCCCATCCCTGTGCTGTCGCACACCAATCCAGCCCGACCCAACCCAAACCCACCCGACTCAACCCATCCCAACCCAACCCAGCTCAGTCCAGCCCAGCCCAACCCGACCCATCGAGAACTCGCACTACAATACAGAGCACACGATCAACCAATTCGATCGATCATCTCAACAGCTGTGTCCCCGCCAAAACAAGCCGACGAACACACACGTGTGACAACACACACCCTCGAAAAAATATCAACGCTGGGTTTTGTCGACAAGATAACGTCGAGCAGATGCGTCCATGGAAAAAGACCTCGGCGATATCGTCCCGAAGCAGAGCCATTTTTCGTTGTGCGTGTGTCCCTCCCTCCCCCTCCCCCCTCCCCCTCCCCTTCCGCCTCCCCCCGGCCCCCGCCCCCCCCCCCCTGTTTCATGAGAAAAACCGTCTCTGAAATGCATCACAGTATGACATGGGCGCGTGTTATCTTGCGTGTTACACGGTGCCGACATGTCCAGGTTTTGGTACTCGGTTTCCTTAACCCTGGTACCTGGTATACTTACAGTAGTATAACAGTGCCGCCTCTACTCCGTGTTAAGGGGAAACCACCCAAATTTGTTTTTGAATAGTTTGACCATAAAACGGCACCGCGCTTCTGAACAAGGGGGGTTAAGATAATACCTTCCACATATGTCCCACATACGTTCCACATATGTTTCCACAGCACTTGGTCAGATTTTCTCACACCCTCAAAATCCGTAAGTCGCGCGACCGAAGCATCCCACGCAGCTCGTAAAAGACGAGTTTCGATCAGACACCAGAAATCCTCCATATCACAGCTGTCCTTCTGTTTTAATTTATACCTTCATTTTCATTTTTAATATATACCTGGTATATACCCTACCAATCTGGCTGTGAATAAAGTAAACGTTTTAGGGCTGCTGTGAATGTCAAGCGGGGGTCCTCGAAATGCTCATCGGGCACTTTGAATGACCGGACAGCCCACCCATCAACCAGTCACCTGCGCCAGACCTTGCCCCACGCCCCCCTGCTCCGCCATGGCCTTGTTCTTCTGCCTCTCGCGCTTGGAGCGGTAGTCGTCGTCGAAGGTCAGCAAGGACACGGTGTCGTTCACAGCACCACCCACGCCTGCCACGGAGTTGAAAACCCCGTGTAACGTGCCTTCCACACGGCGAACGAGGACGAAGAATAAAAAGAGGAAAAACAGATCAACACAAAAATCCACGAAAAAGACAAGAAAAAAAAACACACACACACATACACAAACGAAAAAGACGAAAAAAAAACAACCAAAATCCACAAAAAAGACGAAGAAAAAAAAAAAACACCAAAAGATGAGACAGACAAAACAATCACAAGACAAACAATGAAATCAGGAAAAACAAAACAATACAAATATCAATATCTGGTGAACAGGTAACATAATAACCTGCCGCTCTATGTTCTCGAAAAGAGTCAAATCACCTTAAGACAAGCACTCGTCTCATACTCGTGCCTGACAACAATAAAACAACAGCGAAAACGAAATTAATTAGTACCTGGTACAAAATATTTACCAACGCAAACACGACGGCGGCATATATCGTTCCTTGCTACTCTTCTCCAGACCAACACCGATATTGATGTGCTGCTGCAGAATAACAGCCAAGCCGACGAACCAGTCACAATTTCACCGACAGCTGCGTTTGTCTACGAGCACGCGTCCATGTCTTTTATCTTGGCCATGTTGCCTCACCTTTGACGAAACTCTGAGCCCCCTGACCGATCCCCTCAAAGAACTCCGCCGGCCCCTGCACCAGACCCAGCGCCGGCTTGTAAACTAAGGCCTTAGCCCCGCCGCCCACGTTGCTGATAAGGTCCGCGGGACTCCCGAGGGCGCGCATGGAGCCGACCAGATTAAGGATCTGCGGGAATTTTAGAAGGGAAAAAAAAAAAAACGATCAAAAAAAATTATCCGTTTTTCGAATTTATAGTTTAGTGTTTCAATTGTTTATTTATTTTTGCGATTTTGTGATTTTAGCGGTTGTTCGGGTTCTTCTTCTATTTTCCATCCAACTTTTTGGTCGATTTTCCGTTCGATTTTCCGTTCAATTTTTTTTTTCATCTTTCGTATTGTTTCCTCCGACTTTTCGTCTAGTTTTTTCAAGAAAGATACGGTGCGGTAGGGTAAAAAAGAGACACGAAACACCTTGGCCTCCCTCCGCGTGGGACTTCCTCCCGAGCGTGCGAGTAGAGCCGACTAAATTTCCAATCTGTTGAAAAAGTTGAATATTCGCGACCTGTTTTTCGATATTTCGATATTTCCATTGTCACACTCGAATATTAATATTTGCTACCCTGGTATTTTTTTCGTTCTAGGATTTATTTGTTCTGTTTTTCGTTTTTCGTTCTGCTTGTCAAGAAGCAGACGCGGTCGCGCATAGAGATCGCGAACAGGAGGGAGGGAGGGGGGGGGTACTCATGTCACGCAAAGATGGGGCAGTATGACCGTAGACCTTTTAGGCCTTAGACCCTCGCAAGCCCAACAGTGCCGGAATGTACCGGGAAATAAAAAAAAATTTAAAAAAAAACAAGGAACAAAAACAAAACAAGACTGAAACGGACGACGGGCGAAGGGGGCGTACTCGATATCATGCATGGCCGCAGTTGTATTACCATAGACAAGGGGCGAGGGCGGGGGTTTGTGCTCATTATCATGCATGGCCGTAGTCGTATGACCATAGAGATACCCCGCATCCCTACAATGCCGGGACGGGGCACGTTGGTTATTCACCGACCAGACAGACATTGCTTGCACCAACCCCACCCGGGGGTGTACTCGATAGGAGAGATGTACTCGATCTCATGCATGGCCGTAGTCGTATGGCCATAGACCCTCGCATCCCTACAATGCCGGGACGGAGCATGTCGGGTTTTCACCGACCAGGCAGACATTGCTTGCACCAAGCGCGAAGCGCCGTGAGGTGTCTGGCGAGTCGCATGAAGGGTGAGCTGCATCCTACTAAGAACCGTTTGTGCGGCGGACTTGCATATGGATGACAACTTCAATGAGTTAATTGAATTTCCGGTGTAGGCATTTCCAGAGACAGCAATGAGAGTACCATGTGACTGCCTCTTGGGTGCCTTACCTTGAACGCTACGTGATACGATCATTCCCACTTGTGCGGAGTGAAGGTTCTTCACCTCGCACAAATGATCTAACTCGACAACCAGCTGTGACCGACCGCCAAAAAAAAAAACGGTACCCTGGTTGTCTAGCTCACGTAGTGAGCGGCATGTTTTACAGTGTCGCTGTCAACCGACGTCAACCCAACCTATATAAAATAGGGGGGGGAGCCCACCCGGGGGAGGGGGGGGAGGGGAGCGAACTCATTTGTTGGTTGCCTTAGTCATTTGACCATTGACCACGCATCCCTTTCGAAACGGACCGGGTGGGGAGGTGTAAGAGCTAACAGGAGGTGTGGCGTAAAAACAAAAACACATCCGTAGCATAACCTTTTTTACTACTGTAAGAAACAATCTTACACTATTTCCAAGTAGTTCGTCCCCCCCCAAAAAACGATTGCAGTACAGAAGGGGTTACTAATCACCGACAATCAATCGTGGCTGACGCTAGCGAGTAATCACGGTTCAACTTTTCATACTGAAGTTGACGTGACGTTTGGATTGAAACCACGGCTGAACGGCGCACCAGGTGCCACAGGCACGTGCTCGAAAACGTGGATGGCAAACCAGGCAAGACAAAACATGCTGTGTTCACACGCACTCGTAGCGGAAAACAGGGAAGCAAAGTCGGAGACGTGGAGGAGGATGTGCAGGAAAGGAGGGAGAGAGGGAGGGGGGGAGGGAGGGAAAGATGGAGGGGGGGGGGGAGAGAGGGAGGGGGAGAGGGAGGGAAATATGGAGGGGGAGGGAGAGAGGGAGGGGGGGAAGGAGGGAGGGAGGGAGGGAGGATGGGAGGGAGGGAAGAATGGGAGGAGGGAAGAGTGGGAGGAGGGAAGGAGAGGGGGGCAAGTGAAGGGTTCGTTTTCCCGCGGTCACCTGCATCCTAGCAGCCACGCTGTAGTGCGCGATAACGTTATTGGAGATGTCTTTCACGGAGCCGAAGGCGTCCTCCACGAGGTAGGACGCGAGATCGACGTTGCTCCTCACGACGGAGGGAATTTTGTTGACGATCGCCATGCCCGCTTCCTCGACCAGCTCCTGCGTGCGCGTACAAATAACACAAAACAAAAAACCCAAGGAGGCAAAAACTCACCATCAATAAACAAACAAGAGCGCAAACAAAACATACAGATGAACAAGCAAACGAGCAAACCACGCATGCAAGCAGACAAGCAAGCAAACGAGCAAACAAGCAAACGAGTAGACAAGCGAGCAAGCAAACGAGCAAACAAGCACCCGGGCGAACCCGCAAGTGAACAGATAAAAAAAAAATGTACAAACAAAACGGGAGGGTCGGGTCGGGCGGCAATCACAGCAAAGCGCTACATGCCCACATGACGGAAAATGTTTCCCGTTTGTTGTAGGCTCACATTGGACGCTGGAGTCCTGGCATAGCTGAGGCGCAGGATGAATGGGTGGAAGCGCAAGGTCTTGAAGTACTTGCGCTTGATGCGGGCGCTACGCCGGACCTGTAGGGGATCAATGCGGAATATGGAATGGGGATGGGATGGGATGGGTTCGGATGGGACGAAGACCAGGAACGGAAGGGATAAAAGCAGTCGACCGTAAAAAGCGATAATATTACCACAGAAATCGCAATCAAATATGCTTCCGGAAAATAATGGAACATCTAGACTTTGTGTGTGGGATGGGTCCCAGATTACTAGTTCCTCGTGAACAGCACAAAAGGGCACAGGTGACCACGGCTCGAACAGACTGAGTGAGAGCAGGGCTGGCGGGGGGGGGGGGGGGGGGGGGGCTTATCGTGCTCACACCGTAATCTCGATTGATGCGATACGCCGTGTCGACTGGACTAACTCAGTGTGCGGCGACTCCTGACTCGAAGGCGAGGTAATCCGCCTGTGTGAACTACTGCACCAGGTATGAGCACGCCAGATAGAAAACGCACAATATTTGACCGCAACCGCCACACCCCACTCCACCGAATAGGCCGGGATTTTGTTTTCTGAATAACGGGGGTTCCTTAACCCAAAATCGTCGGAATGCCAATATCAATTAAAAAATGATGGTTTTTGTATGCATGGGCATGGGATTAGAGTTTGCTGAATTCAGGTTTCGGGTGAGGTATGGAGCTCCTTGGTGAGTGAGGAACCTCAGAAAATATAGGGTGAACCTCTATCGTAGAACGCCTCCAACCCACCCCCCAAACCTCTCCAATCCACCCCACCCCATCCCACTACCACACCAAAAAATACGACGGCTCACCTCATCGACGTCGACAAACCCGCCGGGCACCTCCTGCGCACCCCTCTCCAGCACCTCCGCCGTCCTCTTCGCCACCCACGCCCTGCTGTCTAGGTGCTGCTCCACATCATGAGGTAGCCCTGCACCGGCTTGTACAGCACCAGCAGGTGCAGGAGAGTAGCCCTGTCGGCCATCACGTCCACCTCTAGCATCCTGTCGAGGCAGTCATTTTGTACCCCGGCGACGGCGGCGGTGGTAGCGATGGTGATAGCATGATCAGGTTGAGGGTGTGGGAAAGGGTGAGGGCGACAGAAAGGGAAGGGGGAGCAAGGGGAAAAGGAACGGGGAACAGGAGGAGAAGACGAAGGAGAAGAATGAAGAAGAAGAAGAAGAAGAAGAAGAAGAAGAAGAAGAAGAAGAAGAATGGGAAGGATACCGCGGAGGGCAAGGTTTAACGTTAAGCACAAGGTTATGGGAAAGGGTAAGGGCAAGGTCAAGGGATAATGGGAAGGGTAAGGGTAATGGAAAGGGTACGGGTAAGGGAAGGGTAAGGTTATGGGTAAGGGTACGGGTATGGGTAAGGGTTGGGGGTATGGGTGAGGGTATGGCAAAGGGTAAGAGTAAGGGCACGGGTAATGGAAAGGTTATGGGTAAGGGTACGGGTACGGGCAAGGGTAACCCGTAAAAGGGTTCGAGCAAGCGTGAAGGGCAAGGGTATGGGCACGATAAGGGAAGGACAAGGGTAACGGTAAGGTTAAAGTTGCGGGCAAAGTCGAAGGCTAGGGTAAAAGGGTACGGGTAAGGCAACAGGTAAGGGAAGAGGTGAGGGTGAGGGGAGAAAGGTATGTGTAAGGTGAAGGGGGAGGGAAAGGTGGACAGGCGCGGGGGGGCGGTTTGGTTTAACGTCGAGAATCAAAAGCTGCGGTGCTGGCATGCATGGCGTGGGGTATTGTCATGTCGTTTCGAGCTTTCACCACGGCTGACTTCATCCCACCCCGTCTGCTTTGATTTTGCCGCATAGATCCCGGCGGAGGACGATGGATGCTCGCGAGGAAGCGCTGCTCGTCTGACGAAGCACAAAACGTGCTCCACACATGCGACGTTTGTTTCGACAGGATCCGGTCGGCCGCGCAAATAGAGTCCACCCCATCACCCCACCCCGTTTTCCCGCACCCGACCCCACTCCATCTCTTTCCGGCTCACCCCACCCCACCCCACCCCACCTGAAAGCGACGTAGTCGAAGTGGGCCGTGTTGGTAGCCTGGTTAACCTCCTGATGACGGACAGCTGAAGGAAGGGGACAGGCCCGTCCTTGGCCTTGCTCTCGAGTCCCGCCCCCGCCACCACTCCCACCATGCCTGGAAGAGTCCTCGTCCTCCCTCTTGCTGACCAGTACTGGATAGAGTCCGTCCGGAAGATGGTTGTCCACCTGCGTACATACACAGAGCACACGGACAGCACAGAGTAAATTGGAGTTGAAGCCTTCTCTGATCTCAACAGCGGTCGGTTGTCGCCCAAAAACGTGGGTGCAGTCGCAAAGGGGCTATAAGGAGTTCTCCACTTTGATGCGTTGCTAGTTTTTTCAATACCAGCAAGTGGTCGAATTTCAGGAGGCATCGGCCGAAAATATTTTCAAAGAGAGCACGACGACTACTACGCCTAGCGGCTACGAAAACGAAGGGCAGTGACATCCAACGGCTATATATAAGGGCACCAACGGATATGTATGCAAACAGCCGCAACGGTGTCAATGTTTCAACGACTAAAATGGCATCGAAGGTTCCAGTGACATCAAAAGGGTTACAGTGACATAAACGGCTACATTGGAACCAACGGATTATGCACCAGTTGTAACGGAGTCAATGGTTTCAACGACTCTATTGACATCAAGGGTCACCATCTCATCATCGGCAGAAACAATGGCTACAGTACAACGTCTTCAACCGGGTTCAACGGCAATAATGGCATCCGCGGTTTCAACGAGTAGAAAACATGAACGGCGTCAACTGCTGAACCGAAGCAACCGCCGCAATGGCAACATATGGTTGAAATTACGTCAACGGTTACCATGGAACCAACGGCTGCGATGGCATCAACGAGTGTAAATGGCATGAACGGCTACAACCGCTAGCCACAACCTTTCCGATAGCTTCGACGGTTTCATCTGATCAAATACACCCGGCGGCCCCTACACCCTCCGAAAGCTCCAACGGCTACCACACCTCCGATAATATCAACGGTTCCATCGACTCTCATGACAGCATCAGCAGCTCTACGGAGGCAATGGTATTAACGGCTCCAACGGCTGCACTGGCATCAACGGTTTCAACGGCTGCAGCTTCACAAACGGCTACAACAACTCCGACGGCTCCAACGGCTCCGACAGTTCCAACAACTTCAACAGCTCCAGTGACTCCAGCGACTCCAACGGCTCATACGATTCCAACAATTCCAACAGCTCCAGCGGTTCCAACAGTCCCAACGGATTTATAAACAACAACGAAAGGTTATGACTACAAGCGGGCGTACCTGGAGAGAGCCACCGACGCCTCAAGACACGACAGCCTGTCTCGCGACAGCTTCGCCGGACATCAGTAATCTGCGTGACGGGGGGGGGGGGGGAGGGGGGGGGGGGGGGGTACGGGAAATGCTTGAAACGACGCGTGTGACTCGTGCACGAAAAACGAACAAATCGTATTGAAAGAAATCAGACGAACGATCAAACGAACACCAACAACCAGACCGCCGCCCGCAAACACTAAGAAGGAGCCAAAAGCGCACAATCAGGAGGTTCAGGGCACCCGAGACGGCAGACGAGACACACGCCGGATGAGGGCCGTAGCGTGCGGGATCACGCGGCTGACGCACACACAACCATAAAATCATCGCAAAAATAAGAACAGCCAGCCGCGAGCCCTCTTCGTTGGGGATGGCGTAGCGGAGACGTAACAGGTAGCAGGTAGCATTGTTCATATGCGCCGCAACCGAGTCATCTCACAAACCGGGCGCGCCCAAGGCCAACAAGAAACGCATTCCCCATATAACTTCCGTTCCTATTAAGAGAAAACTTTGGTCCTCACAAAACATACGGGAGTACCACCAAAAGGAGGACATCTACCATACCGCCCCCCCCCCCCCCCCCCCCCCCCCCCCCCCCCCCCCCCCCCCCCCCCCCCCTCCGCCCTCCCTCGGGTTTCCACGCTAGCACGGTACGCACACACAAGCGGCACGAATATTCTCAACAACCGCACGCCCTAAGGCATAAGACTTGAAAAACAAAAGAACGCTCTCCAGCACAAACGCCCCCCCCCCCGACCAAATCCACCGACCGGCCGCTGGCACCCCCTCCTCACCTGAGCGTACAGCATCTCCTGGCGCCGGCCGTTAATAGGCCCGACCAGGCTCAGCCCGAACCCACCGACGAAGAGCGAAACCTCGAGCGCCGGCGCCTCGCTCTCCCTCTTGCGCTGGCTTGCGGCTTCCTTCACCGTGTTCGCCTGTTTCTCTCGCCCACCGCCTCCACCACCGTCCCTCTTCACGTGGCTGCCGCGAGGAGCCCGAGCCGATATATGGATGACCTTCGTTGCGCCCTCGACGACGACGCTGGCCCATACGAACCGGGGCCCTGCTGCTGCTGCTGTTGCTGTTGCTGTTGCTGCTGCTGTTGCTGCTGCTGCCGCTGCCACCGTACTGCCTTCTCCGCCACCTATCCCGCCGCCACCGCCACCTCCGCTCAACCCCGTGGGGATCTTGGCGTAGTTCCCTACGGTATCAGCGCTAAGCTCCACAGCCTCGAAACCCCTGCCGGCGGAGATGAGGAGGGACCGGTCGGCGGCAGGGTACGCCCAGCCGATCTGGCGCGTCTGCCCGGGAGCGAGCTTCCACGCAGCCTTGGCGCTGAGATTCTCTCGCTCGGCGCGGATGCCACCAGCCTGTGCAGGCAAACACCGACTGGGCTGGCGTTGCGCGCCGAGTAGATGGGCGCGAAGCGGGGGTCGGTGGCCTTCCAGAAAACCACCAGCACGGCGTACTCGTCGGCGAACGAGTCATCGGCCAGCTTAACATCAACGTGGACCACCGTCTGCTCCCCGTCGAGCTTGTCGAGACGCGCCCGGCCCGGCTGTCCCCCCGCCCCCGCCCCCCTCCCCCGCCTCCATACCCCAGCGACCCGTCGGGGAGCTTCTCGGGGGCCCACCCGCCTGCCCCCTGTCCTGCCCGTCCAAATCCTCATACTCTCCGAAAAACGGAAGGTGCAGCGCGGTCGTCCCGACCTGGTCCACCGCGACGTTCCCATAACTCCACGCGGTTCCCTCCGTGCGCACCCTGACCCCGGACCGCTTGCCGCTTCCAAGCAGCCAGTGCCACGGCATCCTCCCCCCGGGCGGCACCGCGATGGCGCTCGTGTCCGGCGCCCCCGGCTCCTTCAGCCAAATACTCTCGCCGGCTAGGAGGTTCACGACACAGTAGCGGGGGACGATGGTCACCTGGGTCGTCCTGCGGAACGCACCGGGGCAAGCTTCCGCCCGGATCGCCAGCTCGTAGACCTCGCCCTGCGCCCCGCGACCTGGAACACTCCGTTGGTCCCCGCGGAACGTCCAGCTCATCAGACCACGAGTCCCGCGTGTACTTGGACATGCCGTCGGCGCCGTAGTAGTCCCGACCGCCGCTGCCGGCGCTGCCGCCGCCGCGGTTCCCGGCGGCTCCGCTCCGGCCTGCGCCCTCCGGAACCGCCACCCTCACGTGTTCATCCGGAGAGTTACACAGCGCTAGCCCTTCCGTGCCGATGGCCCAAGACTCCTCAGGTCTTCCCGGGTGGCAATCTCGCGCTTCGTGGGGTCAAGGGGGGAGAAGGAGGAGGCGGGAGAGGGGTCGATGGGGGGAGTCACAACGTCCTCCTCGGTGACAACGACGAGGTACATTGTGTCCGCCTTGCCCGCCCTGTTGCCGCCCAGGTTAACCCACGACCCAGCCTTAGCATCGCGGCTCCAGACTACGAAAGGACACTCCGCCACCTTGCCTTTCCTGGTCTTGTGGGTGACCTGGACGCGGAGCGGGGTCACGCGGAACCCGGACGTCAGCCACGCCGGGGGCGACGGACACCGGCGATCGAACAGCACGTGCACCGTGCACGCCTCGCCGACTCGAAACCTCATGAAGTGCTCGCTGCCGTCGCCCTTGTCCCCGCACGCCGTGCGCACCATGGTCGCCCCCTGGAGCTTCCGCGGAAGCGACCCGGCCTTGAACGTGTACTCGCGGTCCGTGTACAGCAGACCGCCCACCGCCGCCGTCGACAGCATCGCACTATTGGCCCTCGCGCAGGACAGGTCGCTCACTGGAGACTCGTGAACCTTAACCACATGCGGCTCCGCCGAGTCGGCGGAGCCACCGCCCCCGCTCCCGCCCGACCCAGACGGGCCCTTGTGGTGTATCCCGGGAACCGAAAGCCTCCGCCTTTCCGGAAACCCCGAACCCTAGCCGGAGCCCAGACGGTCGACGAGCCAGTGGGTGCAAAACACGCACACGCGAAGGGCGGGGCAGGAAACGTCGACCCGCGGCTCGAAGATACACCGGAGCTCCAGACACCCTCCCCCCCCGCCGCCCTCAGCACCGGCGCACGGCAGCTGGAACGTGACCTCCCTCTTCGCCCAGTGCCCCTTCCGCAGCTCCTCGCGCGTCGAGGAAGCAAAGCCTCGGCCCCGCTCCAGCCGTGGCGGGATATCTTGATGGAGAATTCCCCGCCGTCGCCGACCTCAAGCGTGTGCAGGTAGGCCGTTTCTGCGGTGGGGACCTTCCCGGACTCCAGCAGCCTCGCGCGCTGCGGTGTAGTCGTGGGGTGTCCCTGCTCGAACAGCCTCGAGGAGGAGGAGGAGGAGGAGGAGGAGGGGAAGGGGGAGGAGGACGGCGCGCCCCCTCTCCGCTTGGGTCCCGCCGGCGCGGGAATAGTCGCGCGAAAGCTGAGGGGACAAGGCAAGGAGTTCACCACCGTCACAGGCGGCAGCACGGTCAGCACCACGCAGCCTTCGGGTGTGGTCGCCGCGTGCACGACAAGCCTGATCGCTGGCGCCGCCACCAAAGCGGGACCAGAACTAGCACCCGAACCGGCACCAAACCCTCCGCCGCCGCCGCCCCGCCACCTTTCTGCAGGAAACCCAATCGTTCCGAACGGTGTCCACGTTGTTCGAAAGCAGGGGCAGCGGCGCGCTCCACTCGAACAGGCCACCTGCCTCCCCCGTCTCGCCCTCCCCTTCTGCGACCGCACCGCCTTCCCCCACCGAAGCAAACCCAAGCCCCGCGGGATCTGGCCGGCCGCACCTGGACGTGGCTTGCGTAGACCATCTTCACGGGAACATCCAGCGTGCTGCCGGGGGCGATCGAGCCGAGGGGTCGCCCCCCGAGACCCTCAATCGAAGGGCCAGGGTTATCATCGCCGCCGCCGCCGCCGCCACCACTACCCGCACCAGCGCTACTACCCGCGCTGCCGCCTGTGCTGTCAGAAGCAGGCCACGCGGAGCACAGAGCCCTCACGTCCAGGGATAAACCGGTGCTGTTCGTTACCTGCACCGTCGAGCGGATGGTCGTCTGGGAAAAGCGCGTGGGCGAGGAGCGTCACATCGTGAGGGGGGGGAAGACAAGGGTGGGTGAGGCAGGTGAGCGCAGGAGAGGGGAGGGCAACGGGGGTGGAGGGGAAGGAGGGGTTAGAAAGGGAAGAAAGAGCCCTCGTCTCAGCCGCAACTCAAGCCACGGCGGAACCAGTGTGTGCCACCCCCACACAGAGACACACACGCACGCACGCACGCACGCACACATTATCGGTCTGACCCACCAGCCCTCTCCGCAATGCTGTGCAGCTTCGCCCTACGCTTCGCCCTACGCTTGTGCCCCCCCCCCACCTCACCTCGAGGCGCCCCTGTGGTGTAACGTTGACTTCCCACGCGAGGTAGAGCGGGCGGAAGGGGTCGTCCAGGGGTAGAGCCTTGGGAGCGCGGGTTCGGATCCACTTGCGCCTGCGCGCCTGATCTAGGTCCCTGCCCAGGAAGCGAGAAAAAAGAGAAGAAAAAAGAGAAGAACACATCAAGTAACTACTGTAGACTACAACCAATCAATCAATTTAATCCATTATTCAATCAACGAACCAACCAACTAATCAATCAATCAATCAATCAATCAATCCAATAATCAATTAATCAAATCAACCAATCAATCCATTCATCTACCAATCAATCAACCAACCATTCAATTAATTAATCAATCAATCAATCAATCGATCAATCAAACAACCGAATGCACGAACCTGCGCGTGCGGCTCTTCGTAACGAGTCCGAACCCGCCGAAGTCCACGGCGTACTCCCAGCCGGCGGCATCGACCTCCTTTCCGACCTCCTTCGAGAAGTCGACGTGCCAGTCGTCCCTCCACTCCCAAGTCTATGAACGCCAACGTCCCACCCCACCCCACCCCATGTCAAGAAAAGCGCCCGGAGGGATGGAGGGGGGGGGAGTAGGGAGGGAGGGAGGAAGGGATGGATCGATGGAGTTGTAGAGGGAGGGAGGGAGGGAGGGAGGGAGGGAGGGAGGGAGGGAGGGAGGGAGGGAGGGAGGGAGGGAGGGAGGGAGGGAGGGAGGGAGGGAGGGAGGGAGGGAGGGAGGGATCGATGGAGTTGTAGAGGGAGGGAGGGAGGGAGGGAGGGAGGGAGGGAGGGAGGGAGGGAGGGAGGGAGGGAGGGAGGGAGGGAGGGAGGGAGGGAGGGAGGGAGGGAGGGAGGGAGGGAGGGAGGGAGGGAGGGAGGGATCGATGGAGTTGTAGAGGGAGGGAGGGAGGGAGGGAGGGAGGGAGGGAGGGAGGGAGGGGGGGGAAGGAGGGAGGGAGGGAAGGAGGGAGGGAGGACAGGAGGTATAGGCAGAGTACGGGGGCGGGATGGGGGATACGGGCGGGAGGGGGGGGGGGGTTACTCACTATCATGCATGTACGTAGTCGTATGACTAGGGGGGGGACGAGAAAAGGCAGGAATTACCGTATCAAACATATCCTCGTTTCGTCAAATATCAACACATCCAACAGCAAACCACGGAGTGTTCTCAGCTCGGATTCCTAACGTCCTCACAACAACACGCTGTTTTTTTCCGAAGAATTAGGTTACAACCAAAATAGGTTGGGTTGCTCGTGGTCTGCTCCCCATAAAAAAATGACCCCAGACCCACGTAACCTTCCTGAGCGTGATAACACAACCCACGAATGATCAGGTTAAAAGAGGCGTTTTTGGCCCGGGTTTTTTTTTTTGCCACAGCTTTAGGAAGATTCTACAGTTTCATGTTGGGTTGGAGTCATTCTCGTACAGAAAACACACCACAAGAAACCCAACCGAAATCGGTTCTTTTCGCAAACACCCTACTACGAGGGACCATAGTTAATAGGCCCAAATATTGGGAATAAAAATACCGAAATATATAGGTGTTTGAGTGTACCGTAGGTCCTATTTAATATGGCCCCCCGAAATAGCGTCCTATGCTCGACTGCAACCCACGATTCGGGGTCAGTGTTGGATGAACTCTTGCGGAGGTGCTGTAAGAGTTTACGGACGCGTAGCGGCGGTTCAAGCAAGAAGAACAAACCACAACATGCGAGCACAAACCCAGCAGAACCTAAAGGATTTGGAAACATCATGTTTCATTAACGAATGTCAACCTTTAAAATATTCCAATATCCTACCACAGAAGCTCAACGTCAAATATGCAAGACAAAAAACAGGAGAAAACACTCATGATAATGGCGATCCGAAACCGCCTTTCTTTCCGTGTTACCTCGTCGTCTGGCAGACCGATGGAATCGAGGGTCCTTTCCCGAGTCTCCGTCGCGCTGTCATGGCACCAGTTCTGCGCATAAAATGCCGACATGACATGACGTCGCATGTCATGACAAGACGTCACATGGAGTGATAAGACATGTTCGTTGGCAGGACATGACGCCGAACGGCATGAATGGGTGTCACAAGAACAGGAAATGGCGCCGTACGACATGAAACGGGCGTCAAAAGACATATTCAAACGCCACACGACATGATAGGCCGTCACAAAACTGACGCAACACGACATGAAACGAACGTCACCCAAAACAAGATTTGACGCCACACGGCATGACAGGACATAGCGTCACATGGCATGACATGACATAGCGTCACATGATATGACATGACATAGCGTGACACGGAGTTGCGGGCGTGATGGAACACCGTACGTGAAAAGAAAAAACAAGCACCAAACGTAAAGGGACAAAATCACAACAACACGAAAAAAGACACACGCACGAAACACCCCAACCATCGCAACACTCGGAATACACCCAAACACAAAACAGGGCCCGAAACAAAACAAAAAACACGACAGAACACAAAAACATGCGAAGCACAACTGAAACAAAACGCAACAGCTCCAACACGCCACCTTCGCTGCGAACTCCGGACCGTCCCGGGGCAGGTAAGGCGCTTTCCACTCCCTGGTGACCATCATAAACCGCTGGTTTTGGTATGCTTCGATCACCACCGGAGCCGACACCAAGTGTCCCGCCGGAATAGACTCCGAAGGAAGCTGCGAGCGCGTTTTGTTTCGTAAGCGCGGAGGCAAACAGATAAACAGGATGCGCGGGGGGGGGGGGGGGGGGGGGCGGAAGGCGGGGGGCGGGCGGAGGCTGTTGCGGTTATCGCTGTTCGGGTTTCTGTTTTTTGTTTTTGCTTTATACACGGACCGTTTGGACACTAACATTAAATTAAAGCAGTCCTTATGTTTGTTGGATGGTTGGTGTTAACATGCATTGCAGGTTTGCCGTTCGTCATTTTTCCCGGCCATGCTATACCATGCCACACGATACAATACCATGACATGCACACCGTATCATACCGTTCCAAAGCATACCATACCAAACCAAAGAACACGATACCATACCATAACATACAGACCGTATCCCATCATGGTACACCACACCATACAACCCCATCCCATCCCATCCCATACCATACCATACCATACCATTACCATACCATACCATACCATTACCAAACCATACCATACCATTACCAAACCATACCATACCATACCATACCATACCATACAATACCATGCCATATCATACCATACCATACCATACCATACCATACCATACCATACCATATCATACCATACCACGCGTAGCTCACCAAGGGGTAGACGTTAACGCCTGTCCGATCCACGAGCAGGGGCGGCAGCCCCTCCCGCGCGTTCTCCATGTCCTCGTCTCCCCACCCCACGAACGCCACCTTGCCACGGAGATCGAACCCCCCCGCTCGGGCGCGGTGGCGCTGCGTCTCGAACGGAAGCCGCACGGAATCCAGCCCCCGCACTTTAGTCGATTTCTGCGTTGTTCACCCGTACGATCGGGGTCGGGGTTTTAGGATGAGGAGGGGAAAATAGGGGAAGGGGGGAGGGGAGGAGGGGGGGAGAAGGGGGGGGGGGGGGGGGGGGTACTCGATGTCATACATGGCCGTAGTCGTATGACCATAGACCCTCGCATCCCTACATTGCCAGAACGGAGCACGTCAGCCTTTCACCGACCAGGGAGACAAACGATTGCACCAAGCGCGACGCGCCGTGAGGGTGCTGAGCGAGTTTCGCATAAAGGGTGAGCTAAGAACCGTTTTTGAGGCGGACTTGCACACGGGTGACAGCATCAACGAGCTTCACGTATTCCCCGGTATGGCCGCTTCCAGACAAAGCGACGGGGGTACTACTGCCTGTAACCGCCTCGTGGGTGCGGGATGGGGGAGGAGGGGGTGGGATAGAGGGGAAGCGAGGGCGGGGGGGGGGGGACAAATCAAACTGGAAAGCGACGAAAACCCGAGTGGAGGGGGCGAAGCACATGAGGGCAAGGGTAAGGGTAAGGGCAACTCTAGACGGCTAATTTTGTTCACCTCGGGGTAGTCCGTCGTGCCCACCACTAGGCGGAGCCCTGTCCTATTGTTGAGCACCACGTTTCCTGTCGTATCGACCATCGGGGGAGCGCAGGGCAGGAGAGCGAAGCGAGTTTTGGAGATGGGTGGTGGTGGTGGTGGTGGTGGTGGTGGTGTATTTTGCCGAACCAAAAAAACATAAAATCCGACCAATCGTGCTGCCTGCTCATGCCACGAAAAAATATGGTTCTTCGTATGGTCTATAAAGTTGTTCTCTACGCGGGCTACTACAGTAACAATCATAACCAAACACGGTGTGTTAACACATAAGGAGGGTACATAGATTTTGGGTCCATCGTGGGTTTTAGTTCTTACTACATATGCCCACCCTGAAATCGTATTGCCGAGGGCGACATAGAAGCTACCACGCTGGTCGTAAATAGTAAGGACCGCTTGGTCTTGATACTAATGTACAAATGGTCCTTGCATTTCCGGCCAGAAAGGCATTTTGTTGGGGGGACATTGTGATCAGAACCAAATGTGCTGTGTGGGCACGGGGGCATACGTGTTCTTTTTGGGGTCCATCGCGGGATGTGAATACCATGGCCCCCGTCAATACAAATATCTGGTGCTGCAAGGCGATAGCCCTGCAAGGCAAGAAGCCCGAGATTAGACAGTACTGCTGCAATGTATATATATATATATATATATATATATATATTATATATTCTTATCATACTGTTTTTAATGGCCTTGGGATTAGAGGCATGTTTACCCGCTATGAACGAGGCAGACCATTCGAAGCGGCCGCCAGCCAAGAAAAAAACACACACAACACGATCACCAGAAAAACAATATTAAAAAAAAAGGCTGGCGCCACTCCCACAGTAACCAATTGGTTTAATACCGCAAAAACCATTAACTACGGTACAGCAGAAGTGCACATACGACGTACAACACACGAGAAACAGACCGGGAAAGGCGATATACTATTCAGATTTAAACACGGGGTGTAATCATATAGTAGAGGGATACCTAAATTTTGGGCACATCGGGAGGTTCTGCTAGTCACTGTCCCCCGAAATATAAACAAAGAGCCACAGACCCACCCATCGACCCACCGGCCCACCCACCTTCATGTAGACCCTTCAGAGGCGTCGCCCCCTCGGCCCACTCCAGCAGCTTCGGCTCGTCGACTTCGGGCGAAGAGGTGCAACCCTCCTCTTCTCCTTCCTCCTCGTTTGTGCTGCTGCTGCTGTTACCGTCGCCATCGTTCGACCATCCGATGGTGTCATCGTCTGCACTCGCGAAAAAACAAAACCAAAAAGTCGAGAATGACAAAAAAAAATCCAAAACAAAAACCGACAGGGAAAAAACGATGAACAAAAATCCAAACCAAAACCGAAACCATAACAGAACCAGAAACGAGAACGAGGTGATACATACAGGGAAGGAAGCGATGAACAGAAAGAACGGAGCGAAAACGACAATTCATGCGGGGGACGAGCAAAATACGGAGGCGAGAATGAAAATGACACATAAAAGGACAAGCGGGAGCGAAAAGGAAATGCAAAAAAGACAAGGTTAAGGAACGGAAAAAGAAACGAAAACGAGGGCGAGAACGATACCGGAATTGAAAAAAAAAACTCACCTTTTGGTTGATGTGCCCTCGCTGAAGAGCATTCACCATAAGGCGGAAAAAAAAAAAAAAAAAAAAGGGGGAGGGGGGAAAAATGAACGAAAACAAAAAACGAAACCCGAAAGGCAAAGGAGAGCGAGAAAACAAACACCAAGACGACGGCGAAAAAATAAAAAAAGAAAAGGCACTTCTGTACAACAAAACAGAAAAACACACACACACACACGAACGAAGACACCTTTGGTTGCTGCCCCCTCGCTTAAGAGCATCCAGTAGGTGGACAGGAACGTCTCCATGAAGTCCGACGTCACATCGAACACCACAACCTGGACGATGAATTGAAGGGGGGGGGGGGGGGGGGGGAACGAAGATGTGGATATCGACTGAGTATCGACTTCGATAGTGTACCAAATCGATGAACCAAAAAAACGATCGATCGAGTCGATTTCGAGCTGAAAAAGGATACCTGGTACCTGGCATATGATATCGATTGATGACGTAGATATTCGATAAAAAATACATCAAACACCACCACCTGGGAGAGGAAGAAACCATATCTGCGCGAATACTGTATTGACAAGGATATACATAGAACTACATGCTTAGATCACAACCCCTGAGCGTGCTCGGTTGGTGCATCCCTGGCCTCTCAGAGCTCCCACTTCCAAACCGCCTCCTTTCATTACCTGCCGGACCTTTCCAGCAGTTCTTTGTTTTCTCGGCCCTTTCTTCCTTTTTTCTTCTCTCGTCTCGTGTGCGTGCGTGTTCTTCGAGCACGGCATCGCGGGAGGACCCGGCACCGTCGCGGGTGTCAGCGGGTGCTGGTGGGTAAAGGGAGGGTTACAAGGAGCGCGGTCGCCGCTTTCGTGCCTAGGCGTCGCGTGTGCCTCGAGACACGAGGGATGCATGATCGGGCTTTGTCTGGCTTCGATTTATGATTGTTGATAGAGTATGTACGAGTTATGAAGGTCGTTCGGGAGGGCAAGATAATATTCAAGCGGTGCTTATTTTTGCGACCACGCTAAAGTTGAAAGAGGGAGGTGTGCAGTTTGAACACCAACGTTATCGAGCTGGCGAACGACGGCCACGGTGAGCACCGGGCTTCACGCGAGGCGGGCGACGGGGCTGATTGTGGCAGAGAGTGATAAAAGCTTTACCCGGACCGAATCGGTAGCGAGGTGGTCGCGAGAGGGGCGGGCGGCGTACGAGGCTGAGAGAGAAGCTCTTCTGTGCGATTTTTTCTTTTCTTCTTTTCGACGGGGCTGTGGGTGTGAGTTGTTCCAATCAGGCAGAAAAATATTACACGAGAGGGAACGGGGATTTTTTTTCCTTTCCGAGTTTTCGGTTTTATTTTATTGTTTTTGCTGCTGTGCCGTGCTGTGCTTTCGCTTTCTTCGTACATACAGTACAGACCTAGAGCATATCAAAAGAAGAAAATAAGTACAGACAGTAGTACCCTACCTGGGGTTTATGTACGTACGTACGACATCCGCGACGCGAAGCGTATATGTAGCATCCAAGCTGGCGTCGGAGCTGTTTTTTCCTGAAGCATGGCGGCGGGACTCTTGGCATTATCAAGTCGCCGGTTTGCAATTACGATCCTTGAAAAAACTAAACTCAATCGTGGACCTCTGTTCGCTTCGCATAATTTCATGTACTTTTTTCCTTCCTGAGCGAGCGTAGCGGGCGGCGTAGGCCGCCCGCGGAGCGAAGCGCCTTGTATATATATATATAATCGGGTGCGATACCGAGCACTCCCACGGCATATAGGGGTGGTGCCTTACAGGGGTGTTCCCATACAGAGGCGGTGCCTTACAGGGGTGTTCCCATACAGAGGCGGTGCAATACAGGGGTGGTGCCCTACAGGGGTGATGCCTTACAGGGGTGTTGCCTTACAGGGGCGGTGCCTTACAGGGGTGTTCCCATACAGAGGCGGTGCCCTACAGGGGTGGTGCCTTACAGAGGTGTTGCCTTACAGGGGTGGTGCCTTATCGTCTGAGCCTGAGCTCAACATCAGTATCTCACCCAAAAACATAATGACCTCGAACAACGTGTGTTCGCGCACCAACCTCGAAATGCGCTTTACTATACCAGGTAAATATTAGTCCTAAAACGAACATACTGGTAAGTATGGTACTAAACAGTACACTGCTGTAGTAATAGTTGCTCACACGAGCGGGCAACCCGGTAAAAAAATACGGAGCCTAAAAGTGCAAATCCCCACGTACCGTGGGATGAGCCTACGACACCGACGAACAAAAAACAAATCCGATCGACGTGATCTCGCTATTCGACGCGTTGAAAACAAATCGTTCAGTACTGCAATGCGTAGCGAAAATAACGGTATGGGGATGCCAGGGGATGGCGGGAAAAACGCCTTCGATACGATATATGGCAAGCTCGACACTCGATGTATCGGAAAATTCGGTACGATACCCCCCGCACTACGAGCACAGTAGAATGAAAACACACACATGACGGAAACAACACGGCCAGGAAAGAGCATCCAAAACGGCCGACCAACAAAGAACATAGAAACACAAAATACGAAATACAAAAACAAGCAACAAACAGCAACCAAAGCACAAAAGCCAAGAACAACGAACCACACAAAAAAACGCACACAAAAAAAAGAGAACACCCCGCCCCCCACTATTACGGAGGACCATAGCAAATGGGACCAATTACTGATAGTAAAAAGAGGGAAACACATAAGAGTTTTGTTTGTACCGTAGGTCCTATTTACTATGGTCCCCCGTAATAATAATGGCGTACCTCTTCGCACGCTAGCCTGATCTGAACCGCTCTCCTCCCCTTCAAGTCTTGTCCCACCGTGGCAGTCAGAAGAGGTCTCCACGGCTCGCACAGTGGCTCCCACCTCACGACCCTGACGTTGAAGAAAGACGCCTGCATGGTGGCGGAAACCTCCAACGAAAAATCTTCGCTGAAACCGCCTCCCTGGGCCTTCAGCTGCATTTGGGCGTAGTTGTTTCAAGCCGAGGGAAAGGAAGGGTGGGGTTTAGGGTGAGGTTCCGGGGTGGGGGGGGGGGGCTCATGTGTTGCGCGCCTTAGTCATTAGACCACTGACCGCGTATCCCTTTCGAATCTGAGCACCGTTCCTGCTCCTACTCGAGACACCTCCAACTGTTGGGTGCTCATTACGCTGTTTCCGTGAGTTGCATGAAAACTTTTGCTAGTCTTATCCGCTTCCTGTTTCGTCGCCGGCGTGGGCACCATCTATCTCCTAACGTAGGATAGCGATCGTTTTCTCGCTGCTATCTAGTGTACCAAACCCCTCCATGTCACATTGGCCTATTTCCCCCATTTCCTCTTCCAATACATCCCGTTCCTCTGTGTGCATTTCACAATCTCCCATACTGAGAGTTCCACTCTCTATCGCTTTTTCACAATACCCCATTTGTGCGTCTACTCCTCCCCCTCCGAGCTACAGGTTTACCCTTTTTCTTCTTTCTGGCAGGTCCAGGTCGCCGACACGAAAGCGCGGTTTCAGCGTTATCGCGAAGCCCATTGGGGCGTGCGAATGCGCTGTCATTCCTACCCCTTCCCTTACTCCCTCGCATATCTCTTGAGCGATTCTCCGATTTCACCTTGTTTCTTAGCGCTACGTTTACCTATCCCTTCTTTGTATGCTACATTTTACTCTTTGCCTTATATACCCCAACTTCTCCACGGGCACCATCTCTTCTTGGTTCCCCCCTTTTTCCTTCCATAATTTCTCGACTACGCTATCGCACCTTACTCCAGCTCCCCCTCTTGTTCCTTTCTGCCATACAGCTCTATCAGCTGTATGGCTGGCAGCCTCTTTTCTGGCATCCTCTTCACTTGACATCGCCCTGTCAACTGTCTCGCGTCTCTATTTGTGTCAAGTGGGCACATTTTCAGTTCTGCTCCTGTAGGATGTCCAACCAACTTCAACATAAACCTCCCCCGTTTTTTTTCTTCCCGATGCGTTCTTCTGTTTCTCTCGATGTTCTCCCTTTCATAGAAATGTGTACGTCGTGCCCGTCATATCTCGTACGATGACGTGGAATTGCACCGTCTAACTCAACAATGTAATATCTCTGTGGCGTAGTTTTGTGACCACAGAGCGTGTATCTTTCTAGGATTGAAGAATCGGTACGGGCACCGGTTGCGCTGGATTTCGACGGGTAAAAAAAAAAAAAACGGTTTCATTTCAGAGCCACACACACCAAACACTACATGCAGATCTATGAAACAAAACAAAAAAAAACTTTAGCCTTCGGCCAACTTCAACTTCAACAACCGAAATAAAAACTCAGCCAAGTCAACATTTCAACCAATGAAACTATAGCCAAATCACCCACATTACGCAACGAGAAGTCCAGCACCGGTATACCCTGTCCCTCGTGATCATTGATGAGCACCATGCTAGCCTTCCTGCACACCGCCGACAGGGACAGCGCCATCATGACGGCCGGCTGCTTGCCGGACAGGGCAGACGCCTTGGCCGCCGCCGCGGCCTCGGTCTCGGCCAGGGGGGTGTTGGCGTCCTCGTATGTCTCCGGCAGGAGGTTGAGCCTTCCCTTGAGCCCCCCTCGGCCACTATCGCTGCTGACGCAAAGAAAAAGTAGACGATTTTTTTTAAACTATTTGAGAAGGAAGATTAAACAGTCCAGTAGGCGATTTTTATTATTGGAGAAGCTACCTGGTAGGTAGGTAGGTAGGTAGGTAGGTATAGGTATAGGTATGTTTTGCAATATTTTTTCAGCAATCATAGTTCCGGGACTTCTTTTAAGGCCGCAGAGGGGATAAAAATGACCGAAACATACATATGACGGCACAAGAATAGGCATACCTACGAGTTTCTGAAAATATGGCACAATCGCCCTCCTCCATCGCGGCCGACGGGAACAAAAAAAATACGAAGAGTGTCTACGATTTTCCTATCGTGGGGGGCCATAGGAAATAGGACCTACGGTACACACGAAATTCTACCGGTATTTTTTACCTATTTTTAAAATAACAATATTTGGTCCTATTTACTACCTGGTATGGTTCTCCGTAATAGCGAAAAGGTAGTTCTACTTTTATTCCTGGTAATACTTACCAGATATGGGACTTGCTACTCTGTTCCGAAATATAACCCACATCTTCATATCAATATGTAGACGAAATGTTCCTTATAATCCCGCCCCGAGTGTTAAGGTTCCGAAGGAGAAAAGGTGGCGAAACACACAGGCGGTGACAGGTACTGGTCAGGAGGAAAAGCAGGTCTTCGGCATGAGTTCACCCGCCCCCGCGTGTTCCCCCCATCCTCCAACGGCGCTGACGTAACGTAAATCATACATATGAGTGACGAAAGTAGATGCTGCTGTAGGTTGACACGTTTAGTCGTAGGGAGTCTTCGATACAACTATTGTTTTTTTTTACTTTTGTAAAATACTATTCAAGACAAATTGTAAGTTGTTTGATTCCGGTATGAGCCTAACCCCCCCCCCGCCCGCCCGCCCCCTCCCCTCTCACGGCCGCAAGCAATGCCTGTCTGGTTGGAGAAAACCCGACGTTCTCCGTCCAGGTGTTGTAGGGATACGGGGGTCTATGGTTATACTACTACGGCCATGCATGACATTTGTACACCCCCCCCCGCACAGCTGCTGATGTAAGGCAGATGCGGCATCCGACGAAAACAAAAAGCGGGTCTGCACGTTTGGAGTCGACATATCTAGTGATGACGCATGTGCCAATGGAAAGCCTACGTATGTGTAGATAGTATTAACATGAACATGTAGCACGCTCAGGAAACGATAACAAAAAAAACAAGAACGCAGAAAACGAAAGTAACTATTAATAAAGCAAGGCGGCACTAACAATAACAAATATATATATATATATATATATAAAACAGCGGACAATCAGAATAACAATACGTACAACGAAAACATACAAAAAAACGAAATGAAAGAAGGCAGTAACGCGTTCAGTGCTGCCGCGGTTGTCCGTCTTTTGCACGCGCCGAGAGGTCCGCACCACCACTACCACCGTCGCACAGGAATAAAAGAAACAAAAATATTAAAACAACAACAAAAAAAGTAAAACAACAAAACACAAAAGAGCAGAACAAGGAACACAACCGAACAATAACAATGAAACAAAAACAACGAAACAGCATAAACAGCAAAACAAAAAAACGAGCAACACTGAAACAAAAACGAGACTAACCAAAATCACACAGCACCAGAACGAAGAAAAAAAGAAAAGAAAAGAAAAAACAACAACATAGGCAACAAAACAAAAACCAAACCAAACACCAGCGCGCAGCGGTCTTGCCTGTCTCCTGATTCACCCAGGAACGTCGTCCCACCACCGCCGTCACTAGCAGTCGTCGAAGCTAGACCCACTTCGGAAGCTGTGGCCTGTTCCACAATACCCTGCAACGAAACACGTGTTCGGAGGCGAAGAAGGAAAAGGAGGAAAAGGAGGAGGAGGAGGTCATACAGGAATAGCATGTAAAAAACGTTAGGAAGACCAGTAGGGGGACATAAACGCAGAGAAATCAGCTGCAGCAGAAGGAGGAGGAAGAGGAGGAGAAACATACGGGATGATCATGTCAAGAACATCAGAAATACGACGAGCAGGAGGAAGAGGAGGACGAGGAGGAGGAGGATGCAGAATGCAGGAGAAATTTGATATACGCACGCAAGAGAGGGAAGACCAGGGGAAGGTGGAGGAGGATACACATGCAGGGTAATGATAAAATAATAGACAACGAGGAGAAGGAGGAGGAGGAGGAGGAGGAGGAGGAGGAGGCGACACAGGGACCGACAACGTTCGAGGACAGAAAGGAAGGAAACACAACAGGATACATAATCAAAAGGGAACCACAAGAGGACAAACCAACAAGCAAAAAAACGAGGAGCGAGAAAGAATGCGCTACCAACACCCCCACCTTCAGGAGCATCATGTCTGTGTACGAGAACCGGGCGTCCAGTTCCTCGAGCATGACGCGCATGTTTGCCGACAGGATCGACCCTCTCGCCGACAGCAGGGTAGCGTGGACCTCGGCGTCGATGGGCTCCAACATCTGGACGCATGCATGCCACGGAGAACAAAACAGATACAAGACACGAAAACGAACGACAAATAAACAAAAACCTTAATCCCCTCTGCCAATTCCGAGAATGATCCTACTATTGCGGGGGACCATAGTTAACAGGACCTATGGTACACATAAAAACCTATACGTTTAACCATTTTTACTAACAATACTTGGTCCTGTTAACTATGGCCCCCCGTGATAGGAAAAAATGCAAGTGGTTGTACTCAAAGAAGGGGGTACAAGGGGTTAAGAAACAAAACCAAGAAAATACGCAAAAAGAACGTGCAATGATGAGAAAAAAAACATTTTGAGGCGAAAATACGAGGCAAACGTTCAAGGCAAGCAGTTCACACCTCCCGCAGCTCATCGGTTCCTAATTCACAATTAAGATCGTTCAGCGCAGATGATAACTTCCTGATCTGTATGATCTAGCTCATGTTGTCCGATGGGGGGCATAAAATCCGCATGTTCTACTGTAGGGCATGCTTCCTGGGTTAGATTTGTACTACTATACATATCCTGCACAACCTCTCACAGCGGCAGGTGCAGAAGTAGATAATCTAGATCATGATATGTATGACCTGTCGACAAACCAGATAGATCATGATATGTATGATCTGTAGACAAATCAGATAGATCATGATATGTACAAAGTGTGAAACATTCGAGGGAAAACATTTGGGGCCGACGCTCGGGGCAACCGTTCGAAAATAGTTCACGCAAAAACATATGAGGCACACATTTGAGGCAACGAAAATATAGGAGCAATGACAACAATGGCTACAGGCAATGAGCGAAAGAACAACGAACGACAAACGACGCCGCGCATTGCTACACGAACCTACGCCACCCTACCCTACAGCACACTAAACGGCACCCAACCCCAATGAAATAAAAGCTACCTACCCAACCCCAATAAAATAAAGGCAACCTAATAAAATAAAGGCAACCTACCGCCCCCCCCCCCCCCCCCCCCCAAAATCACCCCACCCACCCCGCCTCACCTGACTGATCCTCCTCTCGTCTCTCGACCCGACGCCACCAACAACAGGGTTATCTACGAGCGACTCCATCTTGAGCAGCGACAGCTGAAGCGTGTCGTCGGTGCTGTCGCCCCCGTCGCCGGGTGTGATCGAACGCGTGAACAGGCCGTCAGCGCTGGCGCGGAGCACAACCACCTTGCTTCTCGCGTCGGACGGCTCCTGAGGGGGAGTGGGGAGGGGGGGGGGGAGGGGAGGGGAGGGGGAGTGGGGGGGAGGGGGAGTGGGGGGGAGGGGGAGTGGGGGGGGGGGGGAGGGGGGGGAGGGGAATTGAAGGGGGGGCGAGGGAAGGGGGGGGGAGGGGAGGGGAGGGGGAGTGGGGGGGAGGGGGAGTGGGGGGGGGGGGGGGGGGGGAGGGGAATTGAAGGGGGGGCGAGGGAAGGGGAGGGGGGGGGGAGGGGAGGGGAGGGGGAGGGGAGGGGAGGGGGAGTGGGGGGGAGGGGGAGGGGAATGGAGGGGGGGGCGAGGGGAGGGGAGGGGAGGGGGGGGTGGAGAGGTGTGTGTGTGTGTGCTTCTTGCCTTAGTAATTAAAACGTTGACGACGACTCCCTCTAGGGACGGAGCACCGCAACTACTGCCAATGAGAGACCTCCAACCTTCGGGCGGTCATTGCGTTTTTTTCAGTTGCCCACCTTATCCCCTTCCTGTTTTACTTTTTGTGGCCACCATCTATCTGCCAGGAGCAATGCTGTAGTATCTAGTGTATTAAAGGTTTCCAGAGGAGAGGAGGCGGGGGGGGGGGGGGGGGGGGGGGGGGGGTGTACCCAATAGGAGAGACGTACTCGATCTCATGCATGGCCGTAGTCGTATGACCATGTGCAGCCCGTTCAGGACTACATACACCCCTCGTTGTTATGACAAAACACTCGAAACTAGAGTAGTATGTACAGGGCGGTATCAAAAGGGTTAAGGAAAGGCACTGGAAGCATACGGATAGGGTGTGTGGGGGGGGGGGGGGGGGGGGGGGGGGTAGCGTTAAGGGGAGGGATACAGGGGATAGGTAGGGGTGAGGTTGAGGGGGTATATATAGAGGGTGGAGGCGGTGCGAGGTGGGGGGGAGGGGGGGGGGTCTGGGAGGTAAGGGGGTGGAGTGGGGAAGGAGGATACAAACTGTATGTAGTAAGGCTTTAAAACGCTTGGCCAAATAAACAAACAAGAGCTCTTTGAGCCAGTGAAAGAAGCCGCAAGAGTATGCACGAAGTTTCAACAACAAAACGCTGTTCGTTGCTCTCACCCCCCGTTCAGTTCGCGAGGGAACGGGTGAACGGATGAAGGTATGTTTCAGGTATTGAAGCATGAATGGTTGAAGGTAAGTTTCGGGTATTGAAGCATGAACGGATGAAGGTATGTTTCAAGTATTGAAGCAAAACTGGCCGAAGCTCGCATCCGGGATCAGAAGAAAGCTCTCCTCACGGGCTCGAGGGGCTCTGCCACTTCAGCACAAGTGCGTTGCCTAGTGCTACATACTGACACATACTCCTATGTACAGTACGGTGGTTGTCTCCCTTCGAAGCCGGTACTGGTATGTGCCGGGCCAATACACCGGCATTAATAGCGGCATTATTCCGCATACTGCCACTCTCATTAAATATCACACGTATGTATGTGCCAAGCGATTTCACTCGTTTCTCTGGTTATCTCTCTTTATAGAATGTGTAAGTCGTACCTGTCGTACCCAGTACGTTTGACACGGCACCGCGTTGTCCACTCTGCTTGCTGCATAACAATGTAGTTAGTATCTCATAGGAGTAGTTTTTGTGACAACATGACTTGTACCTCTTCTAGGATTGAAGAAATCGGCACGGACACTGGTTGTGCTGGATGTCGACGGGTAGACAGAACGGTTTAACGTGAAGATTACACACCGGCATAATAAATATTATTACAGAGGGATACCTACTGTTGTTTGTACTACTACGGGGGGCCATAGTAAATAGGACCAAATATTGTGAGTAAAACTAGGTAAATATATACCTGGTATATGTTTTTGTGTATACCATAGGTCCTATCAACTATGACCCCCCGGAATACAATGCTGCTTTGCCATACCATCGCCCTGTTGAAGTACCGGTAGTAAAGTACGTAATGCTGGAGGTTCCTATTAATAGGAGGGAGAAAATTGCGCAAAACAAGTTATCGGGGGGGAAAAAAAACGATGCGGGGATAGAGAGGCTCGAACTCTCGACCTTCTGCTTATGAGACAAACGCTCTAGCCGACTGAGCTATATCCCCCCCGCATGTCGTGCGCCTATGGTTTAGTGGTTTATGAATGTGGCAATATTCGACGGCTTTGTTTGGCTCGCTTGGACAGGGCCAGTCGTACATAGTATTAATAGTAGACATATACTCGTACTCCTTATGTTTACTGAAGGGAGGCTGATGTGCCGTAGTACACGTACGGTACCACACGGTAACGTAACACACGGTACCGCCGTACCACACAGTACCGTAGTACAGTACAGTACAGTACGGTACGGTACAACACAGTACAGTACAGTACAGCACAGTACAGTACAGTACAGTACAGTACAGTACAGTACAGTACAGTACAGTACAGTACAGTACAGTACAGTACAGTACAGTACAGTACGGTACAGTACAGTACAGTACAGTACGGTACAGTACAGTACAGTACAGCACAGTACAGTACAGTACAGTACAGTACAGTACAGTACAGTACAGTACAGTACAGTAAAGTACAGTACAGTACAGTACAGTACAGTACAGTACAGTACAGTACAGTACAGTACAGTACAGTACAGTACAGTACAGTACAGTACAGTACAGTACAGTACAGTACAGTACAGTACAGTACAGTACAGTACAGTACAGTACAGCAAAGTATAGCACAGTGTACTGTACTACTAAGCGTAGGAAGAAGGAGGACACGTTGGGTGAGAATGGGTGAGTTCTAAACCCTGAAAAACCCTACCTGGTACTTTCTTGTTTTTTCTGCAGGCCTCAATATTAGACCGGCAGGCACGCGCATGTACTCTACCGCAGCACGCATCGGGGCTCCATCGACAAAACGTTGATCTCCACACCATGTAAAATATGAACATTTTGACGTCACTCATTTTGCGTTTCATCTTTCTTCCTTTTGCTTGCTGACCATCACGGGGGACCATAGTAAATAGAACCAAATATCGTGAGTGAAAAAAAGTTAAATATATATGTGTTTGTCTGTACCGTAGGTTCTATTTACTATGGCCCCCCGTGATAGGAGGGGGATCGAGTTTTTGAGCTGGACAGCAGTGTCCAACGATGATCTCCAAACAATCGTGCACGACAATGGTCGAGCAGCACGGCCGAGATATATGACGGAGGTAAAAGGGGGTCACACCGGACGCCGGGGGAAGGAACCGTGTCGAGCTGCGCCGTACACGATTTCTCGATCACCTGGTTCAAAAGACTGCACAGGTTATACAACGGCGAGTTTCGACGGAATCCTCGACCTCACACGGCTGATGGTTTTTATTGTCCGGCGTGAACAGCACATTAACACCTCTGACAAAAAAAAAAAAAAAAAAAAAAAAAAAAAGGATGCGGGGATAGAGAGGCTCGAACTCTCGACCTTCTGCTTATGAGACAAACGCTCTAGCCGACTGAGCTATATCCCCCCCGCACGGAATAAATCGTTGCGAGCGCGCATACACGTAACATACTCACGCGTTACGTATAACTCTACACTAGCGTATCACAGCGGCACGCACTGCTATTCCGGGAGACCATAGTAAATAGGACCGAAAATGGTTGGTAAAAATTGGGAAACATGTACCAGGTATAGGTTTTTGTGTGTACCGTAGGTCCTATTTACTACGGTCCCCCGTGATAGTAGAGTCGAACAGAAACAGAACTCTGCACGCGTGAGGCCAGTGAACTAAAAAAAAAAAAAAACGCTGGCGGGAAATTTACCTCGAAGCATGCACTGGAAGATCCAAACAAAACACAACTGCTGTGCGTATTCCTGCGGGATGTTCAGAAAATTCGGGGCGTATTATATACTCGCACGAGTATGCGATACCGGTCTCAAAATTGTCGTCCTACGTACGGACTCTTGAGCCCACAGAACAGCACTAGGGTGAAACGCGGAGCGTCCTGAGGTGAGTGAAGCGTACGTACTACTCAGGCGACATTTCTGAATACGAAAAAATAAAAATAAAAGTGTACTATTAATAGTCATCACACCAAGTACAATAGAGAGTCGGTGTAGACGTATGCTGCCTGGTATTATGGGCTTCGACCAGGCGTTTTTTTTTTTCGACTCCAAATTGGGGATGAAATCGGCGATGGTCGAGCAGATCGGCAAGAGCGAAGAGTGAGTTGAACGCGATCTTGTCAAACCATCGCGGAATTTTTCTGTCGAGCTGTCCTGTATGTGTAGTATGAGATCACTACAATGGCCGCCACCAGACAGCGCACCCACCCCCCGCCCCAATCCCTCAATCCACCCACCCACCCATTCCCACCCATCCATCCACCCACCTCAATGAGATTGATTCTCCAGTCAACCAGCGACAGTCGGGTGCAGATCATCGACGGCGATACAGCCCCCGCTGCCGCTCCCGCCCCTCCTCCCGAAACGCCGCCATCGCCGCCCCCGACACGCGTGGACGGCTTGTTAGACACGACCCCGGTGCGATTCTTCCCTTCGTCTTTTCCGAGCGCTGCACCGCTCAGCGTCGAAGCCCCCTGACGAGTTATTCGATGCCAACGGCAGCCGCAACGGGAGGGGGGGAGGGCGTGGGGGTTGGGGGATAAGGGGTGGGGAGTTGGGCGCCGGGACAAAAAAAAAACGTATTTCGACAGAGGCCTAGAACATTTATTAGCCAACTTGAGTACCACCCGGGGGGGGGGGGCGGAAATATAAGGAGCGTTTATACACTAATATGAATACTAAGTGGTCCTCATATTTACGGCCAGAGTGATACATGGCTAACGGTGCTCCTTGAAGCCAGCAACCACGTTGGGATGTGTGTATGTTTCGCGATACCTGGTACTTATTATTGTGGTGCCTACTGCAGGTTACAGATGGGATTGCCCATGCCTTGATTGTTTCGTTGTCATGTTTTTGTTGTAAAGAGACCTTTCTCAAGTGGGCAAGAGCAGCCTCAAAAGAAGAAAAGGAGCAGCCACTACCGTGTATCCCATTTTAACACCAACACCAACAACCACACCAACACCAACACCACCAACACCACCACCACCAACAACAACAACCACAATGAGAGCAACGTTTTTCCAGAGACGACTTACACGAACGATACCAACACCAGCAACGCCTAGTACATAGCCTTTTCCTGAGACGCTGAGACGACGTATCAAGCGTAACAACACCATACAGGCCTGAGGACGGACACATCGTACACACCTCGGACTGCTCGTCGAGCTCGTCCAGGTATCCCAAGGCCGCAAGCCCGCCCTCTCCCCTCCCGAAACCGCCAGGGGTCTGGTCTTCAGCCGCGGCCGCAGGGCGACTGTTGCCGAACATACCCGCCAAAGCAGCGTTCACCTCGTTCATGACCACCAGTGATTTCTGCGTCACAGAGCAAATGCAAAAAACAACACAACCATAGATAATCGAATCAACCGAGGCCCAGGGGAGGGGGACGGGACGGGGGGGGTGGGGGGCGGGGTGACCGCGGTGCACGAGTTGCTTGGTATACCGTAGATCATTGTCAACCGGCGTTGGTGTTGGTGCTGGTGTTGGCGGTGTTATCGTTGGTGGTGGTACTGTTGTCGTTCTTGTCGGTGGTGGTTGCGGTGGCTGGGCCAATACGAGGACGGAGGTAACCAGCGCATGCGATGCAACGCGACTCGACGCGATGCGGCGAGCCAGCTAGCCAGATAACCAGTCAGCTGGCCAGCACGGACCGTCATCATCACAGAGGACGGGGTCTGCGCATGACCCCATCCGCCGTCCGGAACCACACCGATGCGGTACACGCAGAACAAGAAAAAAATACAAGACAAGATGAACGGCTTTCTATAGAATAGCGGTATCAAACCACAGCCACCGCCCGCCTAAATCATCTGCCTCTGCCACCACTCCCGCCGCCGCCATCACCTCCACCACCACACCACCAGCCACAACCACCCCCCCCCCACCCTCTACCATCACCACCCCAATCCCCTCCCAACCCCCCCCCCGTGTCGTCCGTATGCAAGTCCGTCTCACAAGCGGTGCATGGAACAATGCAGCTCACCCCCCTCCCCCCTATTCTTCTATACCTGGTATATGAATAGGTTGGGTTGGTGTCGGTTGGCGACGACGCCGTGTTGAGTGAGCTAGCTAGACAGCCAGGGTACCGTTGTTTTTTGTTTTTTGGCGGTCACCACGGCTGGCGGTCGAGCTAGATCATGTGTGCGGGGAGAAACTTAACTCCGCACAAGAGGAACGATCGTATCACGTAGTGTGTACATGATAAGGCACCCGCGAGGCAGTTGAATAGTAACCCCATTGCTGTCTTTGGAAGTGGCACACACCAGGGGGGAAAAAAAAAAACAAATCCATTGACGCTATCATCCGTATGCAAGAAAATCCGCCTCACAAGCGATTCTTCGTAGGGTGCAGCTGCTCACCCTTCATGCGACCCGCCCAACACCTCCATGCTTCGCTTCGCGCTTGGTGCCAGCAATGTCTGCCTGGTCGGTGAAAACCCGACGTGCTCAGTCCCGGCATTGTAGGGATGCGAGGATCTACGGTCATACGACTACGGCCGTGCATGATAATGAGTACCCCTCTACCCACCCCCGCCCCCGACCCCCACCCCCTCCACCAACCACCCCCCCATCCCCCTCCTTCAACCAACGCCACCCTTCACCAAACCCGTAACACCCCCCCCCCCCTACTACAACGTCACGTCACCTTGATGGGGTCCACCATTAGGTTGCAGGCGAAGCTGGCCAGCTTAATGTCCACGTCCATCGACCCCTTGCCGTCCATGTTAGCACACACGGACATCAGTGGGCCGCGTCCCCCATCCCCACGCCCCCCTCCCACCCCTCCACCGAAAGTGGATACCCCCCTGCCTTCCTGTTGGGCGGCCGCCAAGGCGTTCTTCGGGGAAGCGGCCAAGGGAGCAAGTATCATCCTAGAGATAAAAAATGGAGGTGGGCAGGCAACAAAAAGCAAAGCCCGGGCGGGGGGGGGGCGGAGGGAGCCAGCACAGAACGCGGGCCGAAAGTTAATAAGCGCAAGAGTGCGCGTAGAAATCTGCCAGGCATCATCCTATCCAATGACGTCCGTGATGGGCAGGAAATAACGAGCAGGGCGGGGAGGGCGGGGGCGGGGGGGGGGGGGGGGGGGAATACAGCAGACGGAACAGTAGATACACATTTTCGATAGCTGCACCGCACAGCTTTTCGTATATGGGTAGGTATCAAAATGGCTGGGTTATTTTTTCCGGAATACTTTTACTCTCCTCTTCCGGCCGGGCGTCTTTTTCTCGTCCAAAGGTGGCGAAAACCAGCAAGTAACTACGGGACCTGGATTCCGCCGAGCCAGAGCCTGCCAAGACCATGCAAACCCCCCAATTTGATAACTTTGTGATATTTTTTTCTCTGCTGCTTTGTATTACACTGTCCCTCCAGTTCTTAAGCTTTGTGTGTTGCGGCAGCCAAGGTTCATCGGCAGTCCCACATCAGGCTCCCTCCCGTTTTGTGACGGCAACGGGACGTGCTTCTGCGTAGTGTAAATGCGTATGTGCCATCATGCCCGTCTTCCTATAAAAGGAAACCGAAACGAACCCACACCGGAGGCGGGACGATATTCAACTACACTTCCTCGGAAATACAGAGCAACGCGCAGCGACAGGATACACTTCTCCTGCAACAAAAGCAGCGGTACAACACAGCAGCACAACAGTTACAGCAGCAGCAGTTACAGCAGCAGCAGCAGCAGTGGTCCCAACAGCAGTGGTTACAACAGCACCCGCGCGTAACGCTCCGGTCTTCACGACAAGTCACGGTGCTTTCGTGTTTTTATATGTGTGTGCAGTACGTGCACCACCCAGAGTAGACGCAAACTCGTGACCACAGCATCAGCAGCAGTACATCTTCACGCTCAATTTGTGTAATCAACCACACACTGTCGCGCCTATCCCGTCCTATCCATAGATACATCTGGATAGGAACGCCTGCTCATGTTCCCTCGGGGATATTCAAGTCAAACCACATCCCGAAGGGGGAGTTTGTATCGACACCACAATATCACGCTTCGATATCTCGTAACGATGAATGCATCTTGTTCTCCATCGCTGTATTCGTACTGCTGATACAGAGAGAAGATCTTTCGACATACCGGGTATCGAAATCGCATCGTCCTCGATTTTTCGTTCATCGATATTTATCGTTTATCGATATCGGAGCGACTTGATTTTTCGTTCATCGATATTTGTTTTTCGTTTATCGATTTTTAGTTTGTCGATATAGTATCGGATTCAATTCTCGTTCGATAGCAATCACTATTTATAGTATAAATACAGTAGTGCATTATGTTGTATTCCACCTGTAGGCGTTGTGCTTGGCCTCCTCCCTCACGTCGGTCAGCTTCATGTCCACCAGCGTCACCTTCGCGTCTATGCCGCCGTCCTGTACAATTATCACACCACAGCATGTAATATAATATCGCATCACACATCGCATCGCATCGCATCACATCACATCAACATCACATCACATCGCATCACACATCACATCACACATCACATCAACATCACATCACATCACATCACACCACACCACATCACATCGCATCAACATCACATCACATCACATCACACCACATCATACTTCGAAGTATCATATCACATCATACCACACCACATCACATCACATCATATCACATCATACCATATCATATCATACCACATCACATCACATCATAGCATATCATATCACACCAATTCATATCAACATCACATCACATCACATTATATCATACCATACCATACCATACCATACCAAACCATACCTGACCTTCCTGTTACGAGCGAAGACAACACGGGCGAAAAAAAGTAAACAAAAAAAAAAGAAGCGATCAGCCGCCACCGTCACCGCCACTCACCACCCCCACGTTGGAGCTGAAGCTGGCCGCCATCCCCGACACACTCGCCCGCATCACCGTCTCCCACGGGTCCGACCTCACCAGCTCGAACGAAACCGAGGTCAGGGAAGCCTTGGCGAGGATGGCCTTGGCAGCGCCGTCCTAAAAACAAAGAGGTGGAAAAGAGGGGAAGGGGGGGGGGGGGGGGGGGCAGGGAGTGAGTAATGTAGCGAGCGAGTGAGCGAGGTTCACATGTCGGATATAACGCACTACGTGTAACGCTCCACACCAATTGTTACGGTTCGGCGGGGGGGTTTCTATACGAACATTTGCGTTACTGCATCATCTGGCTTCTAGATGTTGTGGCCAACACAGGGTTATATATATTATCATGATAGCACGTTACGATAGTTGGAGGGTTTTTACTATAATATATATAGCCAGTAGTGCCAACGGGAAGACAAAAAAAACGGAGCAAGTTTTGGCTGTCAACGGAAATAAATAGGGGGGGGGGGGATGCAAACTCAATCAAAACCGAGATGACGGGGGGGGGGGGGGGGGGGACTGGCGAGGTTCCCCCCTACCGCGTCATCCCAAAAATAGGCTGGAAAACCCGAGAGTGCAGGTGGGGCACGGGAGCGAGCGAGGTTAGGTATATCGTGCAGTGGGAGTTCAGCAATCGGAAACTACGGCGGGCCAACAGACGATATACCTGGTATCTATGCCTCCGCACGTTCGCACGTCGTATTTGGTTTTGTTTCCTACTGGTATGTCCTCTGTAATGGTGTAATACATACGGCTAACAATAGCAGGGCCGTGGGGTGGTGTGTCAACGGAAAAAAGGGGGGTTGCTGTTGGTGTCAACGGTAACAAGGCGTGCAGGAGTGTGTTGTGTCGACGAATCACTAATAAGGCGTAGAACAGTGAAGCGCGAGCGAGAAAAACTATTACGGGGGACCATAGTGAATAGGATCAAATATTAATATTGTCAGTAAAAATGGTTAACTATATACCTGGTAGGTTTTTATGGATACCATAGGTCCTACGTATTAACTATGGTCCCCCGTAATAGTGTCCAAAGGTTGAAAAAAACAGGGGGGGGGGGGGGGGGCGGGGGTACTCGATGTCATGCATGGCAGTAGTCGTATGACCATAGACCCTCGCATCCCTACAATGACGGGACGGAGCGTGCCGGGTTTTCACCGGCCAGGCAGACGTTGCGTGCACCAAGCGCGAAGCGAAACGTCATGTGTTCGGCGAGCCGCGTGGAAGGGTATTGTTGCATCCCAAGAACCGCTTGTGAGGCGGATTTGTACACGGATGACAGCTTTGATAAGTTATTTTTGTCCGGTGTAGCCACTTCTAGAGACAGCAATGGGGGTACTTCGTAACTGCCGCGATGCGTGATGTGGTATCGTAGTTCCCCTTCTGCGGAGTAAAGGTTCTCCACCCCCCACAAGTGATCTTTAACTCGGTCGCCGGCTGTCACCGACCGCCGAAAAACAAAAGGGGGGGGGGGGGGGAACACTCTTTGTTCCGGATATTATCTGTATATTGGTGTCACCTGTAAAACCTAAATAGTATCAAACTATTGTACGTACAGTAGTCTAAAAGGTGACAAAACCGTACGGAATTATAGGAAGGATCACAATACGTCTGCCGTATGTTGTGTTTGGGGGGGGGGGGGGGGGGGGGGGAGGTTTGCCCCCTCCCCGCATGCTCCCATTGCCCCCCCTCATCCCTCTAACACCCCCCCCCCATCCTCTCACCCCCCCCCACCCCCATCCCCCTTGCCCCTCCTACCCCCCCCCCTCGACATGAGCATCCCCCCCCCCCCCCCCCCCCCCCCCTCCTTCCCTCCCCTCCCCTGTCCCTGCTCTCCCCTCCCCCCCTTACCACCCCGCCTCCCCCATCCTCCCCACCCCCCACTCCACTCCCCTCCGTCTCACCTTTATGGCCATGCGCTTGGCAGCACCAACCACAGCATGAGTCCCTGCCGACAAAACGGACCGCGTATCATCGGCTTGGCTCTTGTGGCTGCCACCGCCACCTACGCCCTTCCTTGTCCTTCGCTGCCTTTCCATCGCGTCTTCCGCGGCGTCTTCCCCGCCAACGTCCTGCCTCGTGATGGCCCTTGACGCACACGCGCAAACAAAATGGCACGGTCGTGGCGGTGGCGGCGGCGGGGGGGGGGGGGGGGGGGGGGGGGGGGGGAAGGGTCGCGATTTTCAAGATATAGGGGCGGTGTCAATCAAACCTGTTGGGGCTCTCTCTCTCTTTTCAAACCCTCTTTTGAGACCGAACAGAGAGAAAAAAATGGGAGATTGAAAACAAAGCAAACAGCGACCCACACTGCAATCATTGTGGCTACTGCGTGATCGGGGGGGGGGGGGGGGGGGTTGATACACAATGGTTGGGCGTCCGAGTATACAATGGTTGAAAAGCAAAAGGGGCCGCGCGGCACGGGCACATATAGCAGCCCGATATCTACACGCCCGTACCCAAGCAGGCGGCGGGGCTCTCACGCTGCCCATATCGCACCAGAAATTGTCACCAACCATTGTTCTGGTCGTAACGTAGCCCTTATAGGACCGCAGTACCGTTGCGGGGACAAACCACTCAAATAATAAGCAACATTTGTCCCCAAAACTGATATAAAAGAGACTGCAGCCCCTAAAAGGGTGAAGTTCATACCCCCCCCTCCCCAAATTCTCTTAGACTGGAAAGAATGCAAAACCAAAACCACTCCGCTCCGGGCGGCAATTTGTAAGGACCGATCGATTGTTCTTCGTCAGAACGCCTTAACCATTTCAGAACCGCAGTCCCGTTCTGGGACCAAACCACTCCATCTTCAAGTAGTTTGTCCCCAAAACGGGACTGCGGTTCTAAAGGGGCTAACGTTCCCTCATCTATGTTTCCGTCCAGTTTTGGCGCTGGTCGGGTCGACGAGGGACACAGCAAGGGGTTGCGGTCTTTTCTCGCGCGATAAAAATTCGAGACCACAAGCCGTAGTGGGGGGGGGGGAGGGATGACAGCCTGCCTATGTGTGCCCCGGATCTGAGCTACTACTGTTACGAGGGACCATAGTAAATAGGACCTACAGCACACACACAAAAACCAATATATTTCGCTATTTTTTTCGACAATAGTTGGTCCTATTTACTACGGTCCCCCCGAAATACAGCAGCACGGAGAGAGAAAAGGAGGACGACGATGGTAGACAGGATTGGGGGGGGGGGGGGGGGGGGGCAAAGAGAGTAGTGATAGCTTTTTTTTTAGCATCATGCCCATGCCAAGCCATGTACCTCATCTCTTCAAACCGACACCCGGTCACCTGGTGGTAGCTCTTACACCGTGACCCTCGCTGTACAGCTGTCGATAGGATTTCGCGCAAGATTATGTTCCGTGACGGCGGAAACTTCGGGCAAATCGAAAAAAAGGCGGTCGAGCGTAAAACACGCAGTGCTTGTATACACAAGCAGCACAAGCGCTGGATGAAGTGGTTCGCCCAACCGCCGCAACGATATAGCCGTCCGTACGTATATACGTATCAATAGGTTGCGCCATTATTTCTCTCCGAGGTCGTGTATAATTTTGGTGTATTATAGCTTTGCCGCACGACTGTGGTCGCCCGTATTCCAAACGACTACCGTATATTAAAAGTACTACAAATAGCAGAAGGAAACAAGACACACCCACACACACAAAAAAAAAAAAAAAATGAAAAAACGCAATGGAGCGAAGAAACAAAAAAAGTACGAAAAAAACAGACAGAAACGCAAAAAAAAAAAACGGACAAAACAAAAACGGGCCCAGAATGAAACAATACAACAGGAACCAACATAAACAGCATACTTTACGAGGTCACTTTACACCCCGAGGCAAGCGAGGGATCGAAGAAATTCACACACAAGGACAGATAGATCATGATCTGTGAATTCCAGGTCTACCGGCACCAGGTCTATCGCGAGCTGCCGCTACGATATGCCGTGCAGGATTTGTCATGTACAGATCCAACCCAGGAAACATGCCCTACAGCAGTAGACCAGGCAGAGTACACGAAGCCCAGTCGGCAACATGCCCTACAGCAGATCCTACAGATAAGGGAGCTTTCTTCCCCGAAATATGTGGGAACTTCTATGAGCAAATCGATGAATTGGCCCCTGTGTGATTGTATTTACAAGGAGCGCAAGCTTGCGAATGCGGGTTTGACGAACGTTTCGATCTCCTAGCGGAGGTGGTCTTTTCTTAGGTGCGTGGTCCCGCCGCACCCGGGGACGACAAGGCCCCATCCCCTGATCATAAATACTTCCATACATCTATACTCGAACAACCCGGGGACGTAAACGGAGTTCCCCTGGGTCGATACCGCCCCACAAATGGTGGAAACCCCACCCTCATCGGCATGATTGCTGGTGGAGAAAAAAAACATCAACGACACACAACACAAACCAGCACAAACAGAAACAATGCATGAACAACGAAATCAACACCAGTTCGCAAGCAACAACCTAAATAGTGGTAACAATTAACGGCAGCAACTGATGGAAGCGCAACTCTCGCTATTTTGGGTGGGCATATGTTGTAAGAATCATAACCCACAAACTGACCAAAAAAACACGTCTCCCCCTATGCTTGCACACCATATTTGGCTATGATTATTTATAGTACTAATATGCTCCCAGGTAGTAGGAACTCCCGGCAACTGCGAGCGCCGGTGGAAGCAAGCCAAGGCAAGGCAAGGTAAGGCAAGGCGAGGGTCTCACTTGTAGAAAGGAGTAGATTTCACTACGCATCCCTTGTCCAGAGCGAGCTTGAGCGTGCTGAACCGAGCGTCGACGACCATGTGGTATTCCTTCTGCGGGACAACCAGCAAGAACAAGAACGAATCAGAGGGGACACAAGGAACGAAAACAGAATACAACGACGCAGCAACGGCAACAACAGCAACAAAAACAACAGCAACAACAAAAAGATCAACAAAACGACACAAATGGCAACAACGTCACCAAATTACAGCAACAACGACAGCAAAGAAGACGACAACAACAACACCAACGAAACGACAACGCAACCACCTCATCCCCACCACCACCACCCGCCTAACACCCTTACCCACCAATACCACGAACAAAAAACTGCAACAAATGTTTTCCCCCCCCCCAAGCCTGACCTATTTATTCAAACAACACCGAACGATGCCAAAGCAAAAAACCACACCAAACCGAACCAAACCTCTTCGAATCAAAATCACACCGAACCAAACCTCTTCGAATCGAAATCATACCAGACCGAACCGAGTCGAAACCAACGCATAACCGAACCAATTCGAATCAAAACCGAACCGAACCAATCCAAACAAAACCAAACGAAACTAGAGTAATTCGAATCAGAACCACACCACACCAAATAAGAACCAGACCGAACCAACCCATCTGAATCAAAAGCACACCTAACCGGACCAACCCAAAACCAAACCAACCCATTCGAATCAAAATCGAACCCCACCGAGCCAACCCAAACAAAACCAACACCACCCATAAACCCCAACCAAGCCAAAACCAAATCAAATCACACCGATCCCAACCAAACCGTAACAATTCGAACCAAAACCCCACCAGCCAAAACAAACCAAGCGAACCAACCCATTCGAATCAAAACCAAACCAGATCGAACCCAGCCAAAACCAAACCGCAACCGTAACCAAACCACAACCAGACCGAAACCATAACCGGCTACAAACCAGACAGAAGCGAAACAAACCTGATCAGTGTCCGCGATGTGGACAGGGGGGACGCGTCTAACGCCCCCAGAAGCAGCCCAGTAGGTGACGTGAATCAGACCCCCATGAGATGTCTCGTCAGGGGTGGAGTAAATCATGTGCCTTTTGTGTTTACGTTTACACGTTTCGAAAACAAAAACGGTGCAAGTTACAACGAAGGAGGCGTTTGTGAGGGTGGGATTGGCGGGCAGATAGGTGCCGGTTAAAAAACAGAGAACATACACATCAACGCAATCGAAAAAAAAACACACACGCAAAAGTCAATGACACAGAACAAAACACAAAAACAAAAAACGCACAAAAATTGAAATAAAGCACAATCGTACTCGTGTTCGGAACAAAAAAAGAAAACAAAAAGATAATTTCACCAATAATAATGACAAAAATAATAACACCAGCAAAAACAACAAAAAGAAAACAAGAAAATAATGATACCAACAATGACATCAATAATAATATCAATAATAACAACAAAAACAACCACAACATAATGACAATAATAATAATAATAATAATAATAATAATAATAATAATAATAATAATAATAATAATAATAATAATAACAGGATCAACAACAACATAATGATGATAATAATAAATAGAAACACGAACCTGAAGGGAGAGTCATCAGGCCTAGCCCTGTCCTCGAGAGTCACAGCATCCAGATGCATCATGAGCGCCATGTCCTCCTTGCTAGTCTTCAGGTCCATCGACATGCCTGTTCAAAGAACCATGAAGAGAGGGAGTTATGGAGAAGGGGGGCAGTGAGGGAGGGAGGGAGGGGGGGGAAGGAGGGAGAGAGGCGGCACACGAGACCAGTCGTGACCATCGTTCCAGACAAGATCATCACACATCGGGTCAAACACCAAAAAAAAAAATTGAGCTCACTATCACCCTCTACCCCCCGCAAAACAACATCGGCTCTAAGGAACTGCGCACATCACACACATCGGTCAGACCAAAACAGATCATGTACAGATCATGTACAGATCATGTACAGATCATGTATAGATCATGGTCTACATGTTCTTTTCAGGGCGGATAGATAGATCCCTCATCTGTATGCATGATATATTAATAGCTCACATGCCAAGTGAGAGCCGCATAACATACATGCCCTATAAACAGGCTTCCTGGGTCGGATCTGTGCTATACAGATCCTATACAGATCCTGCACAGCCTCCCACAACGGCAAGGGAAGAACTAGATGATATGTAGATGATATATCTGTAGATCCATCTGTAGATGATCTATCTGTAGATGATCTGTCTGACTTATGGAATATCGCAAAAACAGCAAGGCGTTATCTCCACGTCAGCTTGAACTATGCGGTACATCGGTGCCTGATTCCCGCTTCACGACCAATAATCGACATTCGAAGCTTAACCCTTTTAGAACCGCGGTCCCGTTTTGGGGACAAACCAGTCAAATTTCAAGTAGTTTGTCCTCGAAACGGGACTGCGGTTCTAAAGGGGTTAATCTCATATAGCAAGGGGGGGGGGGGAGGGGGGGGTACTCATTTGCTGCTTGCCTTAGTCATTAGGTCATTGAATTGACCACGCATGCACCCCTTTCCAGGCGGAGCATATCAAGGGAGGGGCCGGGGGGGGGTTCTTGATATCATGCATGGCCGCAGTCGTATGACCATAGACCCTCGCCTCCCTTTGGGGGGGGGGGGGGGGGCTGTATTTCCCCGCCTTTCACTTTCGCTCACCCGCCGCCTCCATTAGGAGACCCGCGTCTTTATCCTCGGCGTCTTCGCTCGACTCCGCCAGAAGAAGCGATACCTTGGGGAGCTTGACATGCAGCTGCGCACACCGGCCGAGGAAAGGGTATAAGGTGGCATTCGTGGGGCAGGGATGGGGGTGGCTTAGGCGGGGGGTTGGGTGAAGGATGGGATGGGGTCAGGCGGGTTTGGTTGGGGCGGATTGGGGTGAGCTGAGGTGTGGTGTAGTGTGGCGAGGGGTGGGGAGGGGTGGGGTGGGGTGGGGCGAGGGGTGGAGCAGGCAAAAAAGAGGAGAGGAGGCAGCCACCTTTGGGCGTAAACTTCAGCGTACCGCTGTCCGGTCGGTCTTGCGCTGTAGCGGGGAATTCACAATCACTATTTGTAGCAACGCTGACCGCTTACCAGTTGCCTGGTATCAAATTTCCTGCCTTGCGAGGCGTTTTCCCGCTCTGTCGCAAAAAAAATGGTGGTTGAAGCGGGGAGCAAAAACCTCGTTTTCTCTCGCGTCCATCACATCGCGCTGTCAAGGTCAGCAAAAAAAAAAAAAAAAAAAAAAAGCTAACTCACGCTTCGCGGCGCTCGGCGCCCCACCGATTTCTTGACCTTATCGTCCCTCGCTCTTATAAGTGCACGACCCGCACTTACACTAAATAAGATGGGGGCATATTGGTCTGTCTCTCGCTAAGACTTCGCGTTTTGCGGACATTGCTGTAACCAAAAAACAAACATGTACGCTGAAGGCGCAAGAGAGCGACCAAGAACGATGACAACGTCGGGTGTTCATACAAGCCGTCTACGAGCGGCGTGAACGCCCAGCGGTACAAGGGTAGGGTCAAGTTGAGCCCGCGCAAATCATACAACTCCTTCCATTGTGCTTAACTCGGACACAGATATAGATCTACGGTTGCGTTACTTGGAGCCCGAGCAAGACTGACTACGGTAGGCTACGGGAGGTCCACCACAAGATGCTCCTCCGATGCATCGGGTGGCGAAAACGAAAGCGCGAAGACCACATTATATTCTATGCTAGCGCGCTTCTCAGGACAAAATCTGAAAGCGTTGAGACGACGGTACGCAGACGTAGGCTCTTGTTTGCGGGCTTTGTGACACGAATGGGAGAGGAGCGTCTGCCGAAGAGGGTGATGTTTGGGGAGATGGTTGGGGGTAAGGGTTACTCCGGAGGATAGGAGTGGGACTGGATGAGGTACCTTGAGGAGGACCTCAAGGAGTTCGGCATCAAGCTCGAAGGGTGGCGCGAGGCAGCACAGAAAGCCGGCAGATGGTTCCGACGGGTCGAAGAAGGGGCGGAGGCCTTCATGCGGAAATGGCATACAGATGAGAAGGAGGCATCGGCAGAACGGCATAGAATAGCTGCAACAACGACCACAGCCGTTGACGCCAACGCGAGTGTGCAGAATGGCAGGGAAGAGGGGGGGGGCGAAAGGGGGGCGAGGGGGAATGGCGGGGGGGGGGGGGGGGAGGCGGTCTGCCCAACAGACTGAAGCCTGGTTATGGCCATCATCGTCATGATGCACTCCTTTCTTTGGGACCCAAGTAACTAGCATGGTGCCATCTGGGCAACTTTGCGTGTCTGTATGCTCCAGTGCCTGCCTTTCGTATTTTCTTTCCCCCCCGCCCGTGATTATCGCTTTTTCGTCCCTTCTTTTTTTTCATTTTTCTTCCATTTCCGTTTGTACCTCTTTGTGTCTTTGTTAGTATGGTCCGTTTTGCCTTTTTTTTGCGTTTTGCTATCTGCGTCTGTTTTTGTTTTGTTTTGTTTTTTTTTGCTTAGCTCCATCTTCTTTTTTAGGTTTTTGTCTGCTATTAATAGTCTCCTTTTTGCTTCCCTGGTGTCCGCAGTGGTGGAGTGCGTATGCTTGTTTTTTGTTTTTTGCCTCTGTTTTTACTTGAGGTATTTCTTCCACTCCAGAGTTATTGGAGCCTGTCCTGCGACCACGGGCTGCATTGAATTGTGAGTTAATGTGACAACAACAACAACAACAACAACAACAACAACAACAACAACAACAATATATGTATATATATATATATATTTAGATATTGTGATCCCCCAACAACGTGCCCGTTCGTTGCTGCACTAATAATCACTGCTTACTCGTCGTTTATCTGATCGTCATTTTCTCAATCGCCACTTCGTACATTGTAGCTTCACTCTTCAGAAATAATTCCTCAAAAATCCTCTCTTCCAAGCCCTAAGAGGCACCAACGGAAATATTTTGCTCACCTCCAGCACCACCGCCGACATCTCGGGTTCCTCATGTCGCCCCCCCCCCCTTCTCCGACGAGCCACCGCCGGCGACGTCGAACGCCACCCCATCCCCCTCCGCCGCAACCAAAACGCCTACTCCCATGCGCTGAATTCCGCTGCCCCCGCCCCCCGCGGCCGTGTTGGGGGCGGCTAGGCCGATAGGTCGTTCCCCCGGTCCTCCTTCTGCCCTCAGATCCGCCTGTTACATAAAAAACAACAGGCGTTTTTAGGGGGGGGGGGGGGGGGGGGTTACTCATTTGTTGATTGCCATATTAATAGTATTTTGACCATTGGCCACGCATCCCTTTTGACACGAAGCACTTTTCTTTTCTTTTTTTTTTTGGGGGGGGGGGCGGGGTACTCATGATCATGCGTGGCCGTAGTCGCACGATCATAGACCCTCGCATCCCTACAATGCCGGGACGGAGCACGTCGGGAGGGGGGGAGGGGGGGGGGGCGCGGATACTTATGTCGTGAACCCTCGCATCCCTGCGATGCCGGGACGGAGTAGCACGTCAGGTTTTCACCAACAAGGCAGACATTGTGCTCGTACCAGGCGCGGATCGCCGCGAGGTGTTGGGGGGCGAGTCGCGTGAAGGGTGAGCTGCATCCTACTGCTGATAACATTTTTTTAGGAACACTATGAATGAAAGTGCTATCGTAAAGCACGCGAGATATTTCCAAGCTGACAATGGGGGGAGATCCCACGGGACATCCCATCGGAAAAGTAGGAAACCCTACGGAAGGCAGAAACATATCCCATACCAGCATGGGACACGCCAATGGGACACAATGGGATATATATACATGTAAAGTAATGAACTGTACTCCCACCCCTCCCGCCCAGACATCCCCTCTCCGACGCCCACTCGCCTTGGTGACGTAGTCCAACACTCGGAACAACGTGCGTATCTTAAGCGGGGACATGACGCAGATGACCCCGGGTACCACCTCCACTGACAGCGCCCTTTCAGGCTTCGAGACCCCGCCGCCCATGGTAATGTCCGCCTGAAACACGTCGAACCACGCGAAAAAGAAATCACGGCAGAAAAAATCAATGGATGCATGCATGACGAAAGCAAAAAGTTGGAAACAGAAATTTTGACGATCGAATCCCACGAATATGTAAAAACCGAATTTGAGCCACGCGAGTGGCGACAACTAAAGGTCAAATTACGAGGAAAAAAAAAATGTTCTTACAAGCGTAAAATAAGCAAGCAATCCGAGCATGAACGATAACCATCGCAAGCATGGGAATCAACCGTGGAAGTGGCAATTCCAGCGATCAAAGCAAAACAAACTACCACCAAAACCCAGAATTGACGGCGGACGAACGAGCGAGCGAGCGAGAGAGCGAACAAGCCGTACCCAAGCCCACCACCCACCACACGCGTGTACACACGCTCATACGCACTGAATGCACACACATACACGCACACATGCACGCACTCAGACGCGCCTATACGTACACATCCACATACCTTGATCTTGAAGGGCTCGACGAGCGCGTCCCCCGTCCCCTTGACAAGCAGCGCCTTTTTATCCGGGAGTCTGACGTTGATGTCGCTGAGGTCGGCCTTGTAGGACATAGCACCGCCGTCAACAGTCCCGCCCTTCACAACCGCATGACCTGGATTGACGCACGGATGGATGGATGGATGGATGGGATGGACGGGTGGATTGATGGGATGGATGGATGGATGGATGGATGGATGAATGGATGGGTGGATGGATGAATGGGTAGATAGATAGATGGATGGATGGATTGACGCACGGATGGATGGATGGAGTGTGTATGTATGCATGTATGTACGTATGTTTGTATGTATGTATGTATGTATGTATGTATGTATGTATGTATGTATGTATGTATGTATATATGGATGGATGGATGGATGGATTGACGTACGGATGGATGGATGGATGGATGGGGGGGAGGGGGACAACAAAAAAAGAAGATGGTGTATATTTTCCATCACGGGGGGCCATCGTACGTTATAGTAATACATACCAGTAGCAATACATACCTGGCAGTATCTCATAGTAATACATAGTACCTCATGGCAATACGACGTACACATTAATCAAAAACCCATGATTGGGCCCAAAAACAAAGCATAACATCCACCCATGTTTACACATACCCTATTTTGGCCGGATATGTAAGGAAGGTTTAGTCAATATTATGAAGACCAAGTGGTCTTTGTGTTTTACGGTGAGAGTGGAGAGTACCGTAGGCTGTACCGCCTCGCGATCACCGCAATCCTTGAAGGCCATCCAGTCTCGTCGGCAGGGTCACTCCGACATTCTACAACTGTTGCTGCCCCCCCCCCCCCCCCCCCTCCACCCCCTAGAGAGTGGAAACAACGCCACACGCAAATCCAACCTCGCTCGTGTCTTGCCTCCCCACCCAAAACCTGACGAAAACAGAAATATTCCCGCTCGCGGGACTAACGTTCCACATTTGGCGTCGTCGAATACAGCAGTACCCGACAGCACTCACCAAAAACTTATAGGGAGTTCATAAACTCCAGGCCGGAGTTTCGAACGAAGAATGAATGATGTCGGCATCCATCTCAACCCTGAAAGTACGAAAAACGGCAGAGGACACACCCTACCCTACCTGGAAAAAATCGAGCTCTGGCGAAAAAAGAAAAAACAAGGAGGTTCTTGTAACTCTTCTAGGACCGCGGTCCCGTTTCGGAGACAAACCACTTGGAATTCGAGTACGACGGGGGACCACAGTAAATAGAACCGAATATATTTCGTGAAAATAGCGAAATATATATGGTAGGTTTTTGTGTGTACCGTAGGCCCTATTTAATATGGCCCCCCGTAATATTTTGTCTCCCGAAAAGGGGCTGCAGTTCCATCACAGGATTAAGGCCGCACTCCCGTTGGGTGGGAAAGCTTATTCGGATTCAAGACTCGGATTTTGTATATAATTATGTGCAGTGAGTGCTGCACTCAAAAGGGCTAAAACCTGTTTGGGGGGAGGGGAGGGGGAAGGGGGGGGAGGGGGAGGGAGGGGGAAGGGGGGGGAGGGGGAGGGAGGGCAGCCCCGCTTTTGGGGAGTACCACCACTCTCGTCTCGAAATGTAATGGCGTGTGGTATTGCGGGGGACCATAGTAAATAGGACCTACGGCACACACAAAAACCTTCATATTTCCCGTTTTTTACCAGCAATACTTGGTCCTATTTACTAATGATCGTCCCCCGTAATAGTATTCAAGCAAAAATGTCCTTACAATGACGGACAGATTCGTATATTCTGCTCTCAAGTTGAGCGGTTTTGCCCCCCCTGCCCCCCCCCAAAAAAACAATCGGGGCATCAGTCTATGACACGTTCTACGATAGAGGTTATTAATAGCACATTTCCGCATCTTTTTTTTTTCTGGATAACGAGGCTCCTTGACCCAAAATCGTCGGAAAGCCAATCTTGTTTCGAAAAAAGATGTTTTTGTGTATTTGGGCGATGGCTTTTTATAAACGGGATGGAATTCCGAGTTTTGCTGAAGTCAGTTTTTGGGTGAAGCTCTATCATAGAACGTCTCCCATTGCCCTGAAAGGGTCAAGCGGTTGTGGTATGCTGCAAATTACAGTAAACGAGGGGGTACTGCCTACGCTCGCATCTCCGAGACCAAAAAAAGGAGGCATGCTTAGGGTCATTTCTTATCGGAGAGCTTTTTTTCCAATTTTTCGACATTTGTTTCGCGCAATTTTTCAATCTTCCATATTTTCCTGTTTTGTTTTTCCAAATATCGGAATGTTAACGAACTTGATATTTTTGGTTCTGGAGAGTTTCACGAATAGTGACAGAACGCCTCCGTTTATTGATACATATCTCCGATTATTTCCAAACTTTGGAATTTTTGGAAAAAACGCTCTCCGATAAGAATGAACCTTACTGCCTACCTGGTATATACTCCAGGAAAAAAAGAAAAAAAACTACGCCCAAAGATGGGGCGCAAAAGGCGGGTATTTTCACAAGAACATCAACGCTAACAACACCAACATAACGTCGACGGCCACACCACGTCCCCAAAGCAACAGGCAGAACAGCAACAGGCACCCTGGCATCATCCACTTCAACTGTAAGAGCTCTACCGCGGCAGCACGAGAGACACAAGCATAGCCCTCCCACTGACCCATGTCGAGGAGCACGAAGCCGACGTCGCGGGAGGAAGAGATCGGGACGATGACCTTAGGAGCCGCCACGTTTAGCGAGATGGAGATCCGAAGGGTGGCTAGCTCCTGCTCAAAAAAGAAAAGCAACGAAAGAAACAAAATACGAATCAGGTAAAAACCAACCAACGAACCAACCAACCAACCAACCAACCCAACACAAAACAAACAAACGAACGAACAAACAAACAAGCAAACAGACGAACGAACAGACGAACAAACAAACGATACAACACAACACAACACAATCCAAACAAACAAGCGAGACGAGACGAGGTCAGGAGAGGCAAGGAAGGTCGTCGTAGTGGTGGTGATGACCATAACAGCGGGGCAAGGCAAGGCAAGCCAAGCCAAGCCAAGCCAGGGCAAGCCAAGCCAAGGCTACGCAAGGCAAGGCAAAATGCAGAACAGCTTTCACGCGTGCAGTGGCGATGAGCGTAACCGACGGACACAAACCCGACCAGAAAACAACGGTGACCGACGTGCGTGTACAGCGGACAAAACACTCATTTCAACATCAGCATCAGCTTACAGAGTCGGGTACAACACAACCAGAACATATCGTCCCAATCGTAATTGTTGGATTAACGCAGGGCAGAAACGAAGGGGGGGAGGGGGAGGGGGGGGGGGGGTAGAACGGAGGGGGGGGGGGGGGGAGAGGCAAGCGGGGTACGGAATGGGGATGGAGAACGGGGGGGGGGCGAGGGAGGCAGCGAGGGGGGGACGGGGAAAGCAGCGAGGGGGGGGCGGGGAGACAGGTGGTTGGGACCCCCCCCCCCTCCCCCCCTGCATAGTGTGGACATAAAAAGAATACTCGTGGAGACATTGAACAGCACACCCCACAAGGTGTGGACACCGTCTCAATTCACTAGGGGGGGGGCCATAGTAATCAGGACCCATCATACACACTAAAACCTACATATTCCGGTATTTTCACTGAGAAAATTTGGTCATGATTACTACAGTATGTTCCGCCTACATCGTGGGAGGGAGGGGATCCGGGCAGAGCGGAAGGAACGGAGAGGGAATGTGGGTAGGGAATGGGGAAGAGGAGGGTGAATATCGAATATTGAGTGCAGTAGGTAGCCCCTTTTTGAGGGACAGTAGGTACTGTAGCCCCAATCAAGGGACAACAGGTGGCCCCTTTATAAGGGACAGTAGGTACTGTAGCCCCTTTTAAGGGACAATAGGTGGCCCCTTTTTAAGGGACAGTAGGTACTGTAGCCCCTTTTAAGGGACAATAGGTAGCCCCTTTTTAAGGGACAGTAGGTACTGTAGCCCCTTTTAAGGGACAATTTGTAGCCCCTTTTTAAGGGACAGTAGGTACTGTAGCCCCGATCAAGGGACAACAGGTGGCCCCTTTTTAAGGGACAGTAGGTACTGTAGCCCCAATCAAGGGGCAATAGGTGGACCCTTTTTAAGGGATAGTAGGTACTGTAGCCCCTTTTAAGGGACAATAGTTAGCCCCCGTTGAGGGACAGTAGGTACTGCATCCCCCTTTAAGGGACAATAGGTAGTCCCTCTTATGGAACAGTAGGTACTGTAGCCCCTTTTGAGTGGCAGTAGGTAGCCCCTTTTGAGGGACAGCAGGTACTGCATCCCCTTTGAAAGGGCAATAGGCGGCCCCTCTTATGGGACAGCAGGTATCCCCTTACGAGGAACAATCAGTAGGTAGCCCCTCTTACGGGGACAGCAGTATTAATAGGTATCCCCTTTTAAGGGACAGTAGATATCCCCTTTTAAGGGACCCCTTACGAGGGAAAAACGGCACACAAGGGACCTCAAAATCTCTGCTCCACCACTGCAAGGGCCGGTACCTATATAAGGGGCGTCGGTACCTACGTAAGGGAACTTCAATCCCGAGCGCACTCTTCTAGGGTCCCTCGAAAGGCCTCCAGCATGCACCTGCCAGGTACTGCTGTACGCTGAATGCGAACGTGTCCCTCGCGACTCTCACCTTTCCCTTTAGCTGCGCTGCATGCAGTCCCTTTGAAGCGCTCGACATGGCGGCCTCTGTCTCCGCCATCCTGACGCTGAAGACGCTCACCAGGGCGTCCACCGCCTCCCTGTGCCGCCCGGTTGGTCGGTATCACCGGCCCGATAGGTACGTACATCGGTAAGGCAAATAGGTAAATTAGGTGGGTGCAGACTCGGAATAAGTTGGATGCAAAGTCGGAATAAGTTGGTTGCAAAGACGGAATAAGTTGGTTGCAAAGTCATTACGTACTAATTCTCATTGGTTTTAAGCACAGGTCCGTAAATAAGTTGGCAGCAGCAGGCAGCAGAAGTCGGTAGCAAACGCCACGCAAATTTTGGGTAAAGGTCGGCAAAATAAGTTGGCCGCAAAATCGGAGAAAGTTCGGACGCAAGCTCGGTATCGACTGTCGCGTGCTTCATTTTCAGGGTCGGCAAATAAGTTGGTTGCAAAAAGTCGGCATGTCATGCATCATTCGTCATTCACGCAAAGGTCGCCAAAATAAGTTGGTCGGATGTCGGAAATAAGTACCACGTATACAGGTCGGTAAACACGTCGGTTGCATAATCATAATCGGTATCAAAATTCCATGAATATAGGTATACATGAACATACAATCGCCGATTGATTGCCGAACACCCACCTTGTCTCCCCCCACCTTTCAAATATCCCTACACCCCCCCCCCCCCCCCCCCCCCCGCTCCCTCAAAATCCCTCCACCTTTCTGCCAGGGAAACAACCTTTCTGCCAGGGAAACAAATATTGTTCCCCGCTAGAGTAGATGGGGTGAACGAAGAGAACAAAGAAAACGAAAAAAACGAAAAATGGTGTCAAACAATGTCAAACAATATTTTCAGTACCCATTTTCCAGCTAAAAAATAACAATTTTCACTCAAACCCACATATCACCACCACCCCCCGCCTCCACCTTCCCGCCTTTCCCTTCTCCAACCGCCGCCCATACCTGTTGTACACCACGTCAGTAGGCAGGGCGCATATGTCCACCTCCAGGGAACTTTTGCTCAAGAACACGTTCACGCTAACCAGGGGATCGTCCTCCTCCATCCCCGCCCCCGCCCCGCCTCCAACCGCCGCCCTCTCCGCTATCCCGGTACGAGAAATACTCCTCTTTATCGCCCCTCTCGGCCCTCTCAAGACGGCTAGGGCCACGGCTCTTCTAGCCGCCGCCAGTTCGTCGGCGGTAGCGGCGGCGGCGGCGGTGGTGGTGGAGGCGTTTTTACTTCCCAGCACCTTGAGCATGTGTGGGAAGACCGCTCCTTCCGTGAAGAGGTCGAGGACGTCCAGCCGCGCTAGCCTGAAGCTGAACGACTACTCGTGTTTTATATATGTTGAGAGTTGTGTTTATTTAGTGTTTTGGGTGTTTTTGGGTGTTGTGCGTTGTGTTCGGTGTTCGGTGTTTTTGTGTTCCGGATTTCATGTTCGGTGGTGTTTTGTGTTTTGTGTTTCGTTTCGTTCCGTGTTTCATGTCAAAAGTGTCAAAAAGTTGGGGGGGGGGGGGGGGGGTTCATAAGTTTGATTTTGTTTTTCGTTGTTTCGTGTTCGGTGTTTTTTGAGGTGTTCGTCCGTTTCAGTTTATGAACAAAAAAAACATTTCGTCGTCGTTGTTGTTGTTGTTGTTGCCGTTGTTGTTGTTGTTACACGTTTCGAGCGGACGGGTAGCAACAGACGGCGGCAAAGGCGGCGGCGGAGGAGGAGGAGGAGGAGGAGGCGGAGGAGGAGGAGGAGGAGGAGGAGGAGGAGGAGGAGGAGGAGGAGGCGGGTGGAGGGGGGTTAACCATCTCATCTCCCGTCGAAGCTTGCATCAACAGGAGTGTCGCCGAGTCTTACTTTTCGGTTGCTGGTAGAAAATGATCCCAATATTTAGCGACACACTGACACGTACCACGTCCCTCTTTCGCGATGTACATTAAGTACGACCCGCCCCCGGCCGAAAAACAAAACAGCCCAAACCCACCCAACCCAACCCAACCAGTCCCTCTTCCCTACTCTTCTCAAAATAAATAAATAAATACATACATAATTGATACCCTGGTACACCCTATTTAATAGTCACCGACCATAAACCAAACACAAGCTGGAAAAACGCTCATCCCTGTGGCACTAAGAACATCCCTGTGGCACTAAGAGCCACCCCGTCGCACTAAGAACAACCATGTGGCACTAAAACCAATCCTGTGGCACTAAAACCAATCCTGTGGCACTAAGTGTGAGGACACAGCCAATGGCATACCGGCAATAAAAAACATGCCGTACGTATTGAGCACTTCCCTCAGCTCACGTTCTTCTTCTTTTCGCATGGCTTTCGGCGGCGCAGAATTTTTATTGCACGTACTTGCAAGGAGGCTGCTCAGACTATCACGTATAACCGATACCATGGCACGGTTTTATGACAGCTGGAGTTGTTGTAGGTATGCATGGCCTACATGGTACAAGAATGGGATCAGGGTGCCACCAGGTGATTGTATTTCTGCACCACTCATATAAGTGGGAGCTGCTGACGCGTTCTACTACAGAGGTAGCACATTCCCGTTTTTTTGTTTTTTTTTTTGCTGAAATGACGGGTTCCTTAAAAAAACAAAATCGTCGGAATGCCAATCTTTGTTCCGAAAATGTCATATCGTGGTACTTGGGCCATGGGATTATTGGTCGGGATGCAATTAGTTTTTTTTCGCTCAAGTCAGTTTTCGGGGTGGGGTATGAAGCCCCCCAAAAAGTGAGGAGTCTCAGAAAAATTGGGGTGAACCTCTATCGTAGAACAGCTCTGCTGCAGGGTGCTAAATGGGACGGGCCCACTGCGACTGGCCCACTGCAGAGCAAAAGTGCCAAACATGGGAACAGGGTGCCTGGGGGGTAAAATAAAACACAAGCACGTGCAAATATTACAACAGTAGCCTTTGCGCGTACGAACCATTTCTCCGCTGGTACAATGGAGGAGCCCCGTCTGGCAGAAATAATTTTTCGGCCAAATAGTGCTACAAGTAGTGCCGGCCCTCTGCATAGTGCCAGTACCTGGTTTGCGCCAGCCCGACAACACCGGCACTATTCCGCACAGCATTACGGGGGGGCCATATTAAACAGGGCCTGCGGTACACGCAAAAACCTACCAGGTATATATTTCCCGATATTTACTACCAATATTTGGTCCTACTTACTATTTTTATTTTTATTTTAATCATCACTTTCACTTTCCAGCCTGCCTCCTACTGTAACTCGTAGGAGGTTTTACCCTCGACGACCTTCTGGACAAGCCGTGGTCACAGGTGTCTACCCTTCTCCCCCCCGGCACGTGCCTTTATTTTTTGTCGCGCATAGGGTTCAGCATTCCCAATGCTCGTCGATTTTCATCGAATGTAGTAGCTAACTCACGCTCTCGCGCTTTCTGCTTATCAATTTCTTTCGTGCAAGAAAAATCCCTTACGATACGAGCATGCACTCGGTGGGACTTGAACCCGCGAAATTGATCTTCATACGCACGCGGATCACCTACCAAGCCACGGCCCACCGTAATAGCGCCACACGCGTAAGTCTTCCGTCTGTGCCAAGCGATTCCGCAGGCACCATGTATAGAGGTAGCACATTTCCACTTTTTTTTTTCTGAAAGACGGGGTTCGTTCATTGACCCCAATTCGTCGGGATGTCAATCTTCACTTCGAAAAAATACGTTTTGTAGGCTTGGGCCATGGGATTATTCGCCGCGATGCATTTTGATTTTTGCTGAAGTCAGTTTTCGGGTGAGGTATGGAGCTCCTGAAGTGAGGAGCCTCGGAAAAAATAGGGTGAACCTTTATCGTAGAACGCCTCAGCGAGCAAGCGGCACTACTAGACCGGCAATGTAGCGGGCGAGCGGCACTACGGCACCAGTACGAGTCCAATCGCACCACGCCGTAAACGAAATCGCACTGTTAACAGTATCGCGTGAACTGTTTCTAGTACTTGTCTTGGTTATATCATAGGTATAAAAAAAAAAAAATCTTAACTGTGAGTTGAAAAAAGAAAATATTTCGGCTCGGGGGAAAAATTTAATTAAAAAAAAACGACTCATACGTCACCTGTGAGACCGAGGGTTTCGACGAAACTCTTATCGTTTCTGCTTGCGTGTGCATCATTACGTATTTCGATCGCGCGTACTATTTCCAAACGTTTTATATTATAAGACCTCATCAAGTACGTCTCATACCTGGCATAAATAGAGAGATCCCCAAGTGAGGAACCCCCCCCCCCCACCCCCCCCCCCCGAAAAAAAAACTCTACATGGAAACCCCTATCGCAGGCAGGCAGCACTCGTCAAATCATCAACACAAGAACAACCACAAACAACATACAACAACAGCATACCATGGATGAGTCCTCCCGCCTTTCCATCGTGGCCGCGGCGGCCATCTTCGCCTCCAGTAGCGGAAGGTCCCGCCTGCCGTACAGCCTCATCGACCCCTGAGGCCTCACGGTAACCCGCATCTGCAAATAGTCGGGTGGGAGCTGCGAGCGACCACGACAAAACCGTGCAGAAGGAGAAGAAAAGGGAAGGAAACCAGGGGGCAGGGGAAGGGGGCGGGGGGGGGGGGGGGTGTACTCGATAGGAGATATGTACTCGATATCATGCATGGGCGCAGTCGTATGGCCATAGACCCCCGCATCCCTACAAATACCGCGACGGAGCATGTCGGGTTTTCACCGACCAGGAAGACATTACTTGCACCAAGCGCGAAGCGCCGCGGGTGTGTCTGGGAGGGGGGGGGGGGTACTCATTATCATGCATCGCCGTGGTCGTATGGCCATAGACCCTCCTATCCTTACAATGCAGGAGGGACGGACCTCACGTCGGGTTTTCACCTATAATACCAGACAGACATTGCTTGCACCACGCGCGAAGCGCCGTGAGGTGTCTGGCGAGTCGCATGAAGGGTGGGCTAGCTGCATCCTGCTAAGAACCGCTATTGAGGCGGATTTTCTGTGCATGTGGATGACGAGTCAAATGAATTGTTTCACTTTCTGGTGTGGCCACTGCCAGAGACACCAATGGGTGTACTACGCAACTGCCTCGTGGGTACCTCACCACATACATATTGCGCGATACGACCATTCCCCTTGTGCGGAGTAAAGGTTTCTCCCCGCACATAACTGATCTATCTCGACCGCACAGCCGTGGTGACCGCCAAAAAAGAAGAGGAGCAAAAAAAAAAAGCAGTACAATGGTTGTCTAGCTTGCGCAGTGAGAGGCGTGTTTTACAGCGTCGTCGCCAACCGACGCCAACCCAACCTATATACATACTTCCGTTCCCCTCGCTGCCTCGGCAAGGAATGCTGCGAGGCATGCCCTATCAGGCTAATAGCGAGTGGGGTAGGTCTTTCTGGCGGGTGTAAGGCCGGACTCACCCTCAAGGAGTGATACCTTCTTGCTGCTGCCTGTGGCCGCGAGGCTCAGGCGGCAGTAGAGTTGGGTCGTACGTGGTGCGTCAGGCACGGAGACCTACGATTCGCGCGTCTTTTTAGGCAGCTGCGGCAGAGCAGCAATGCTCAATCGGGGGGTCCGTGCGCGGAGGCAGGCGCCACCACAGGCCACACTACGGCACAGTCTATTGCGCCGGTCGGAGGCTGGATTCGACGACGAGGGAGGAGGGAGACTGAGCGTCGACGTGCGGGGAAGAGACGGATTGACCTCCCCCTGCGCGAGAATTTTTATTTCCCAGATCAGAACCGCAAGTGCGAGGAGCATTTTGTTTTCAGGATGACGGAGAAAGGGAAACGACTGGAAGGGAATGGCAACGAGTGCACGCGGAAAGGAGCGGGTGGATTGGGCCAAGGCGATGATGCGGCCATGAAGAGCGGCAGGAAGACGGTGCATGGAGACCCATGATTTGCGCGCACACTATCATCACGAGAGAAGCAGTCATACTTTGTTTTTTCCTGGTATTGTTTTTCACGAGGCAGAATAGTATCTACCGGTACTCGTCACTGGTCTTCGTAGTTTAACGAGTTGTATACCCTTCATGGGGAATAACCTACGCAATTATCAGGGACGTGGTATCATAACTGTGCTGCACCTTTTTGTGTCAGACAGTCCAGGAAGAGATGGCGATCGTTTATATTCGTGTGGTAGTAAGGTTCGATTGCTCCTTTTTTCACTGCATATCCGCGAGTCTTCACTCTGACAGCACTCCAGATAGCAGGCAGGTGTGTTCCTCGTTCGTTTTCACGACTACCGTGCGTTTCGTACGGTGCAGGCAGCACTTCAGACAGCATCCGCTGTAGTCAGCAGCCACGAGTTGGTTAGTGGTGGGAACGGGGGTACTCTTCTATATTATAGTTGAGAGGATATACCCGCGGCCATGTTAGTTCAGTTTTGCACATTGGTTTTATCTTGTGTGCGCTTTTTCCGTCTCGTGTATTTTGAGGCAGCCGAATTTTCGTTTTTTTTTTGTTTTTCGGATCTTCCTAGGGCTCCAGCACCTTTGTGTGACCACGGACTCCTTCGTCAGAGAGTTAATGTGAGAACAACAACAACAACAACAATATATACCAGGTATATGATATAGGGAGTGGGGAGGGGGGGGGGGGGGGGGGGGAAGGAAGCAGGAAAAGGAAATAAAAAAAAACGGAAAGGGAGGGGGGGGGGGGGGGGGGGGCAGAAAAGAAGGGAGGGAGAGGGAAGGGGGGAGGCGGCGGCCGATAGAGAGTGAGGCCACGTCAGTGCTGACGCCAGACCTTGACTCCGAGGTAACCCTGAGCTGACTCCGATCTGACTCCGAGGCAACTGCTGAGGTAACTCCGAGCTGATTCCGAGGAAATGCAGAGATACTTCCTAGGCAACTCCGAGCTAATCCAAAGTTACTGCGCAAACTCGAGGTAATACCAGGCAAACCCAAGCCAACTCCGAGGTGACCTCGAGTCGACTCCAAGCCAACTCCGGACAACTCCGGGACAACCCGAGGTAACCCTCAGGAAACTACCGAGGCAACTCCGAGTTAATAACTCCGAGCCAGCTCCAAGCTTACTAAAGGTTACCTTTGTGATGACCCCAAACCACCCCCGAGGTAACTCCGAGGTAACACACACACCTTCTTCTCCTCGGCGTCCTGTTCGACCGCCATCGCGAGGTCCTCTAGGGCCACATCCCCCTCCTCCTGCACATTATCCCCCTCCTTGTCACCCCCAGAGAATATTCTGCCCCACCACCCGCCCCCCCCCCCCCCCGCTTTTCGCATCGCCTCCCTTCTATTCTCCGGACCGTCACCGATGCCGCCGCCGCCATCTTCCTCCTTCTTTTCTTTCGCTCTCTCATTTTCGCGCTTTCGCTTACGCTGCGGATTTTCGAAAGGGAGGGGGCGGGGGGAGGAGGGGGGGGGGGGGGATCGGGTGAGGTGGGATTCATGGGAGGGTAGGGGGGGGGGGGGGCAGGTGTGCTGTGGGTACTGTGTACTCACGTCATGCATGGCCGTAATCGTACGAACATAGACCGTAGGGCGGAGGGGGAGTTGGGAGGGGGTTTCTCGATATCATGCATGGCGTAGGCGTAGGCTCAGAGATAGGGGGGGGGGGGGGGGGGGGGTTACAGGGGGTGGGGGGGGGGTGGAGTGGGGTTGGGTGGGGTGAATATCAAGGTGTGGTGTGAAGTGCGATGGGGCGGAGGAGTGTGGGGCATGGGGGGGGGGGGGGGGGGTACGGGTGTACCCATTATCATGCACGGCCGTAGTCGTATGGGGAGGGGGAGTAGGGCGATGTTCGGAACGAGCGCTTCAGCTTCCATAATTATTATCGATGTTACTTGGCGGGTGGGGGGGGGGGGGTGATCCCAGACATCGGGGGGGGGGAAGGCGGCAACAGGCGTGGGTTTGGATGCGCGCACGGTAATTAAAAAAAACAGTTGCATCAAAAAGCAGAACATTTTGAGAGGAACTATAAAAAACAAAAACACCGAAAAAACAACAGAACACACCCAGGGCTCGGGGGAACAACCATGAAGGAAGAAAGAGAAAAGAGAAAGACGACCTCCACACGTACAGACCGTATACAAACAAACGAGCAAACAAAAACAAAAAAACAAGCAAAGCATGAAAGCAAATTAAACCAACCAAAC